>CAUYPK010005661.1:0-16889 GCA_963574355.1 Loris lydekkerianus | reverse complement strand
GGAAGAAAAAGTATCCAATGTACTCAGCCCTACTATGAAGCTAAATTATAGCTTTCACATGAAGGCTATAATCCAACTATAGCACAAGACTATGGGGAAAGGGCCAAGGAAGGGGAAGGGAGGGGGGAGGTTTTGGTGGAGAGAGGGTAGTGGGTGGGCCTACATCTATGGTGCATCTTAAAATGGGTACAGGCGATTGCACTAATGTACACAGCTATGATTTAACAATTAAAAAAAAATACTTGAATTCATGTTTAGGATTCAAGAGCTCAAGATAAGCAGTATGCATAGAAGTATGAAGTATAAACAGTATAAGGGTGTAGAGTTTAAGATGCGTAGACCTGGAAATAGGAAAAGAGTTGAGTTTGAAAACAGCAAACAAACGAATCAAAAATAATAAGGGAATTACCAATAGGTGCCTGTTTCCATGTTCCATTGCAATATCTAAAGTGTTTTGATGGATCCTGGTCTAAAAATTATCTATTTTGATACATACATATCATCACTAGCCAGTTGTGTATCACTACCAAGGACAAGGCACAAATTCACAGATGTGAGCATCCAAGGCTTTAGCTTTTGGATAGATTCCACTATTCAAAAGTCTAATGAATATTTGTGTGAAGGAGAAAAAAATCCACTAGCCAAGATTACTGTGTGTCTGACTAATTGCTGTCACTCATATTTTGAGACTAGTTACTATGGTGATTTTCTTTGCCAGCTGTTTGTGCTCACATAAAGGAACCATATTTTTACGTGTACATGTAGTCGCTTCTAAGTTCTCTATAGTTTTTTCAGAGAATCGTTTGCTATACATTCATAAGAACGTATAATTCTATTATGTCAGTTCCAAAGTGTTCTGATCCCTAAAGACACATGGAATCAATGAGTAAGTTTGTTGGACTAAATTGGAATTCCTTTAGAAGAGATAATATATAGTAAGATTGAAGATCTACGGCATCGTTCTTAGACATTCTTGCTCAAATGAAGCTTAATATGTGAATGGCTCATATACTCTCTTGAATTGACTTAAATGTCAGCATTCCCTTTTAAATTCATTTGTTTTTAGAGAAATTTTCCTAATTGTCTTCATACCACTGTATCTATTACAGTATGTTTGAATTTCATTCTCTATCTGAAAATAAAAAAACAAAATATCACATTTAAAATTTATTTTTTTGTTCATCTTAACTTTTTAGGTCTGTTATGATTGACCGTAATAGCTATTGATATCCTCTTACATATTTCTATCATTCTAATGGAGGAGCAGTTTTTAGATAAGCAAACATCATCAGAATGAAGGCATATTCAGTAATGAAATAACCATTTTTAAAATTAATCCAACTCAAACAAGCTTCCTACTTAGCATTAGCATCTGTCACTGTGCAATCTCTTGTAATTGCTTGAAAAGCTGACAATATAAAACAAATACAATTTAAAACATTTGCAATGTAAAATAGTCTCATTTAGAAAAATAAAGGATTTCATTAGGTTGATGAAAATGATGAGGCTGATGATGATGGTGGAAACAATTTTAATCACACACAAAGCCCTTGGCACATGAGAATACAGGAGAGATAGATCAATTATGGAACAAAGACAAAGATAAGGATACAGTAGGTGTCAAATGTTTAAAAAAGTGATTTAAAGATAAAAGTGTTAAATGAGTCTCTGAGAAAACAAATGACATTCTTGAATGCTTTTTCTATATACTGATCATTTGGGGGAAATGCTACTATGTCAAACACAAAAGAAGGACATCACAGCTGGTTGTTTAATGTGTTTTGGGGTTGTTTAAAAATGTAACTCTTAATGTGGGAAAAAATATCAACACTTGATTGCAAAGTCTGTTGAAGATGATGGGCTCTGGAACTAGATTGCTTGAGTCCTCTACTGTACTTGCTTTGTCATCTGTAAGTTGTGAAAAATTATGGTATTTTTCTCATAGGACTGTAGTGGGAGTTGAGTTAATATAAATTATATGCAAAATAGTAACATTGTATATCCAATGCAAGTGGTTAGTATTGTTTTTGCTAATAATTAATGAATAGTTGCAATTCTATCCTATTTAAGAAGTTGTAAAATTAAGTTTGAATATTTCAATATTTTTAGTTTCATTTTTCAAAAGAAAGACACTTAAATTACACTCATTCCCTACTATTTTCTATGAAATTTCTTCTTTACATCAATCGCCTTCAAGGTCTCTATCCGGTGCTAATTATTTTCAAGGAACAAAATCTCCACTGTGTCATTCTCTGTTTTGCCATCTGATGATAGTCAAGATCATGTGACTGTCCACTACTGATATATTAGTTGTTGACCATTCCTCTTGAGTTTTTAACTGTGCTTGTGTTACCCAACTTTGCTAGGCATTTACCTGCAGAATACCCCTTTAACTTCCCGCCTTCTGTATAGGTATGTTGGTGCAGCTTACAGACCAAAAGTCCCCAGAACTCTCTAAGTTCAAAAAGTGGGACATTTGATAAAGTAGCTTTATTTAAAAGAATCCTGGCATATGAAGGAACTTTCTGTCTACTCCCCCCTGCCCCCGCCACACACACACATATACACACTCATGTATGCATGAGAGTACATATGTGATGTACTTACTAAAAGGTTTGCATCTCTCCTTTCATTACATTTCTGTACTAATTTAACTTTCTCAATTTTCATTTTTCTTTTCACTGAGAAGTTTTATTGTAACTATATAAAATAAAGGCTTTGCAAATAGAAATTGTTGGTTTTAATTTAGTAGAGCATTTTCACGCATCACATTTCACTCAAAAAATTTGTGTCACATTATATTATTGGTGTTTTTGTGTGACTTTCAAAATTGAAAATAAAATGTATATTAGGAATGAATGAGTCTATGAAAGCATAATACAATAAAAAAAAAAATCAACTATCTGGCAAGAAACAAAATGAATTCTAAGGAAAGAAAAAATAGGTCAATTTAACAACGTTAGCAATGTATAGTAGGTATGGTGCAGCTAGCTCCTACCTTGATCACAAAAATACAATGTGGCTATTTGAAACTTTGAAATTAAAAAATTCAGTAACGATGGTTACCAACAAAAGACTGCTAGCTCTAAGGAGAAGCTAGTTTACCAAATCATGCATATTATTGTAATGATTTTTTAATAAGTGTATTTGGAAGCATGAGTTCCTCTTGGTCTCACGAAGATGCCTTATAGACGATGACTTTAAGAGAGGTCCTAGTCATGCATGAGCTTAGAATTTAAAAAGTAACAAAAGGAAGAGTGGTTTTAAATTTTGTATAAATGTATAAATACAAGCTTGCATGCTTCAATACAATTATGAACTGTGGACTTAACTATTTGTAGTCAGATAACGTAAAATAGCAGCCAGATTGTCTCAACCTGTTTTTATACTCAGCATTGCTACTTGAAAAAAAAAAAAAAAATCATGGAAAAAAAAACAAGGCCAAAACTAACTTTTCTAATGACCTCTAATAATTGAACAAGGATCCAAGTAGACAACAAATTCACAATTTGTCCTTCACAGAGAGGTGACCCTTCCAAGTGGAATAGAAATCTTCTACTTCTGGATTCCTCTGGAATAAAAATTCTTACTGGGATAGGGGTACACATTTCTCTTTTTTAATCTTTAGTATTGATACTATCATGACATTACCACTGATGCTTGTTGAATGTGGTAGAAGACCTTGTAAACTATCCTTTGTTCTCGAAGAAATGAATATTGATTCAAATTTTAATGTTCTGACTTCAGATCCTAAAACCGTACTGATTTTTGTTATCTTGGGATATTTACTTAAAACATCTATACCTCCTCAAAAAAATCATTTTTCTCATGATATTTCCCAGAGAAAAGCAGAAGTACAGAAGCAGCCTTCAAGTCTTTCACAATTTACTTCACTGTTTTTGAAAGGAATTCTGTGAAGAATGACACATATCCCTTTAGGAATCTATAAGAAACAATTTTACATAATTAGCAATTTGTTTTCTTAGTGCTTAATCAGAGGGACCTCTAAACAATTAATTACTCATGTTTAATTTACCACCAACTTATGCAAATGTTGCTCATAATTAGAAATATATAAGTACACACTTCAAATTCAAACATGGAAAGTTGAGCTCTGTTCTCTTGGAGCCAGTGGTAATTTTTAGATGCTATTAAGTATCTTTTTCTTCTCTAGTGTTGCAATGGATGAAATGATTTCCTGGTATTGGAAGAGGTCTTTACACATACCTGTTTTCACCAGAAAGTAGCTTAGGCAGAGATAATGGGACTCGTTCTGTTTCAATAGAGAAGAGAAGAGATTTCGTTCAGCCTCGGCCTCTCTGACTGTGACTGATCACATGACTGTATTTCTTTGTATTTTCAGCACTATGTGGAGGAGATGTTAGAGGGCCTAGTGGAACAATCTTATCACCTGGGTACCCAGAATTTTATCCAAATTCTCTGAATTGTACATGGACTGTTGATGTAACACATGGAAAAGGTAATTTGCCTCATGCAACAATAATCATCAATCTCCTGATTTTCATTGAGTCTATTTTTATTTCATTTTCCCTTACATGAGCAAAAACATCAGTAGTAAAATTTACGAAAACAAAATTTAATTTGAGTAACTGAAGCAAATTATATACATGTACTTTTCTATAATATTACAGGGTACTTACATTTTTACCAGAAGTGTGATATAAGATATTTATTTCCTTTTGATACAATAAACTAATGTTATTTGGAATTTTCACGTCAACGAATCCTCAATCAAGATGACTTTGATCTCTGGCATACTGTGTAGAAGTCCTTTTCAAAAGTTCAAAGAGGAATGTGAAGATGCTTTTAAGTGCTGAGCAAATTGTAAAGCAAGCAATACAGGTTTATATATACAGATGCTTTCTAACCATAATTTATTTCCTATATAAATTTATAGCCATTCTTTAAATACGTGTTTCATATTGTCTAGTACAGACCTTCAAAGGGGTCTCACATAATTTAACTAGAGTGTAAAGTTGCACTGTGCACTTGGTAAATGTTTATAAATGTCCTTTTACTAATAAATAAGTAAAACTATCTACGGATCATTCACACTATACAACCAAATTAGTAAATTTAACAATGTGGTTGTACAAAGTAACAACTTACTGAGGGTAAATTGCCCATTCTAATATATCAGAACTAAAATGAATTTAAATTACCTGAAAATCAATATCTATGGGGCAACTTTTAAAAGCTAATTTGTTCATTTTAGAATATGCTTTGCAGAAGTATTTTCTTTTATCTGTATTTTTATATCATATCATTGAATTTACTATATTGTAGTTTGTGATTTTACTGTAAAATATCTAAAATAAACTCAAAACAAAAGACTCCTTCCTGTGAGAAGATGTTGTTACAATTAAAAAAATAAAAGCTCGTTTATTATGTTTTCACAAATAAAGTTTGCTTATGATAAAATTATACATCCTTTTATTAGGGAGTAAGGCTTATATAAGGATTGGTATAGTTAAATTTCTCCAGTGAATTAAATGTTGTTGAACTAAAAAAATGCCCTTAAAATGAGTATTCTGGTATTTAGCAGCAGAGAAAAGAGGTAAAACGACTTTGAAAACTGTGATTTTTGTTGTTATTCATGATAGAAGACTCTTTGTTGGAAGTTAACCAACGAGTCTTATTATTCTAGTGTGCAGTAGATTAAGGGAGTTTAAAATAAGCTCCCTAATATTAGACAAGAAGATGGAGGGCTCCATAATGCTTGCTATGTAAACAGAGGTTTAATTAACACTTAAGATTTTGCGTCTTCACAAGTTGCAAATGTTAATTAAATCTGTATTTACAAGGCGAGCAATGCAGTTCCAGATGCCTTTCTCTTAAGGCGTCTAAGTTTGCATGATACAGTACTAAGTTCGTTTGAAGTACTATTCCAAAGTATCGCCAAAGGTATATGAAGGATAATCTCCTAAAGTTGGAAGAAATCATCAAGGTAGTATATACTAACCTCTTACCCAGCACACCAGTTTCTTTCTACAATGTTACCGAAATGTGATGAACTGGCCTGATTTCAACACTTCTGTTTATCAGAAGTGTACTGCTTGGCAATAGTTGCTCAATTTTCATATATGTTTAGTTGTTTGATAATTATTCTGTAGTTGTTACCCCTATTCTGCTCCCTGGAGGTAGACAAAAAGTCTTCCTAATCCCTGCTCCAACCTAAAGCTCTGCAAATGTACCGCTCACCAGGCTAGGACCCGTTGCTTTTCGTGCCTTAGACCTTATCCCACGTGTTCCTATCACACTAACCCTCTTCCTTCCTTCAGTTTTTTATCATAAGGAAATATTTTCATTTTCATCATCATTCTAATTATCTTTCCTGGGATGTATTCCAGTTTATTGACATTCAGAGATATCAGTCTTTCTCTGAAAATCTGGTTTTCTAAAACTAAACACACTCTGGCTTTTAACTCTACAAATTATTTCCATTAATGAAGTCTGTATTTGCTTTCATTAACTTTTTTTCTTCCATGTCATAATACTCATTGTTAATGAGCGTGTAGTCATCTAAATTATCTTTTTTTAGAATATTGGGACTTCAAAGTACAATTAAGCCCAATTCCTAAAATTCTATAATTATACAATTGATTTTCTTCTTCAGTACAGACTATAATACTCCTATGATGTTTCACATTAGTTTGATTCAGTGCTCCTGTGAAATTATTTTCAAATGATTTACCTTTCATTCACATTTACATTACAAAGTCAGAATGTTCTCAGACAGCATGACTATTAGCACTGTAAGGGTTTAAAAGAATCTTAATGAAGATAGATCTAAGTATCTTAAGTATTTTTTTTTTTGGTTTGAGGTTAATGTGAGGGTACAAACAACTAATTACAATATTTGTATTTGTTAAGTACATTCCCTTGGCATTTCAGTATTAAGAAGTAAAATCTTCAAACGCACCCAGTAATATTAAGGATTTACCTGACACTTCTTCTGTGTCAGCCATTGTGCCATTATTTCTACATGTTATCTTATTTAAAGTTCTGGACAACCTTATTAAAACCCCATTTTACAGAAGGAAAGTTATGCTTGATAGTGGCCTTATTAGCATCGGTATACAATAATATTTTAAATTAATTAATTTTGAAACTATAAATTATATACATAATGGTCTCTTTTTCATGTATATTCATGTATTTTCAGTCTACTCTCCTACTATCTTTTCTTAGTTTTACTCTAACATAGAAATGAGACTTATGTGGAATTTCCACTCTTCAGTTACTTTGTAAATTTCGATAGCAGGTCATCTAGATGGCAAAGCATCTTCTCCTGACCATGTGAAACTTCTTTCTTCTTTCATCTGTCTAGTATTAGTACCAATTGTATATGAGAGAAATATCAGTTTCTGGATTTCCTCTAAAAGGGCTATGATATTCCTGCCAATTGTAGAGAGAGAAAAAAGGAAAAAAGGTTACGTTCTGAAAAGGAGTTTGAAAATAATGTCTTTTACATTTAAAATCTGAAATCACTCATTCATTATACAATAATATCCTTGTTTTGTCATTATGTGTGTTTTCAGTTTATTTATGTCTGTCTCATTTTATAACAGTTTATTTCTATATCAGGGGGTCTTTGAGAATTTCTAGTATCTGGAACTAAAATGCAAATGAATAAAGAATGCCACTTATTACATGCTGAAGTTTTGGATTTATGTAGTAAATATTTTGCTGATTTTTTTTTTTTTTTTAGATCAAGTAAAAAAAAAAAGCACTTCAAAAGAAGGATCCATCTGTTAGCCATGTTTTTATTTTCTATGGTACCTTGCACACAGTATGTGTATATGAGAATTTGTTAGTCTTTTACATTGTCATTGTCTGGACAATGTCATTAAAAACTAATGTGATGACCCATGAAACACTACATATTCAGTAGAATGGAACAAATAAAAAAATACCCACATTTTCAAGTGTTAGTGAAGAAACAGAGCAACCACGTATAATTATGAAAATGTAAATTGGTGCGGCTACTTTGTAAACTAGTATTTGTTAAAGCAGAGCATATACTATTAACTCATGACCCAGTAATTCCACTTCTAGATATTTATCCAACAAAAATAAGTATCTATGTCGTCAAACACAATTCCAATTAAAAAAAAAAACAATTAAAAGTAAAATAAGTCCACATGTTCATCAAAAGAAAAACTCAAATGATCATAGCAGCACTTGTAGATAGTCGCACTATCTACATTTTTAATAAAATACCAACTACCTAAATGACCATCAACATTGAATTACACAGCTGAATTAATGTGGTACGTACACAAAATGGACTACGTCATTTCTATGTCAATCTAAGAAGTCAGATCCAATAGAATATGTGATTTGATTCTACTACATAAACCTCAAAACCTTGTATAAAACAGCAGAACTAGTCTATTCTACTAGAAGTTGAGTGAGTGGTTACTTTTGGCAAAGTGAACTGACAGAGAAGATTCAGGACGGGGGCTCTGGGTGATGACAATGTTGTGTCTGCCGGTTTAGGTACTATTTGCAAAACCATTTGTGAAAATTCAATGAGCTGAATACTTGAATGCCCATTTTTACATACATTCTATGCGCAGGTTGAAACGTGTGAAGAATAAAGACTTATTACATTCATTTAACAAATAACACTTCCCTATACTTGTTTATATTTCTCATCTGAAACAGACTTAAGCATTTTTTGTTTTGAAGTTAAGTGCTATAATATGAAGCATTATTTTTATGTTGGTTGTAGGAAGTGGAGAGAAACGGATCAAGAATGCACAATTCACTAGGAAGTTGCATTTCTCTCATAAACAAGGGATATGTATTTTCCTTGAAATTTTTAGAAAAATAGTAGATTCCTTTTCAGACATTGATTTTTAGATTTTATTTTCAAACAGTTTCCAAAACATGACACAATTATGTCTCTAAAAATTAAGGTGAAGTTAAAACAAAAACAAAAGATAGATAACATACTATATATTTAGAATATTTTATAGTAGTGCATTTCATTTTCAGAAAATATAAATTATAGGGCAGCACCTGTGGCTCAAAGAAGTAGGGGACCCGCCCCATATACCGGAGGTGGTGGGTTCAAACCGGACGCCAGGCAAAAACTGCAAAAAAAAAAAAAAACAGGAAATATAAATTATAAAGATAGTCCTGGCTTTTAGTTGATTGAATAGTAACTTTCTGTGTTTTACTGTCATGCCTTTTAAGTCCAATTTTCCTATTTTTCTTAACAGGAGTGCAATTCAGCTTCCACACCTTTCACTTGGAGGACCATCACGACTACTTACTGATTACAGAGAATGGGAGCTTCACCCAACCACTGGCACGCCTGACTGGTTCTGAACTACCTTCAACAATCAATGCTGGTCTCTATGGAAATTTCAGGGCTCAACTACGCTTCATTTCCGATTTTTCAATATCATATGAAGGATTCAATATTACATTCTCTGGTGAGGAAAAAAAAAAGAAAAAAAAAAGAGCTCCTTTAGTAGCATCAGATTTTTTAAAGTATGCGCATAACCAGTGACAAAACAGAGGAGAAAATAACAGATAGGAAGAAACATTTTTAAAAGGAGATGAAGAAATCAAGGAAATACGAATCGACAAGCTTTAAGGAAAGTTTAAATACCTTGAAGATTGTTGCTATTAATAAATTAAAGGAAATCTTTAAACAAAAGCAAAAAGTGAATTAATTTACTGAAACTCTACTTAAAGTACAATAATTACCTTTCTTCAATTTGCAATCCTACAAATTTCCGATAGATGTCAAAATTAACTAAAACGTCTAACAAAATCAAAATTCAAATTCAAATATATATTTTAAAGTTTCAGTTAGATTCAAAAATGAAATTGGGATAAAACCAGTTATACTCTAGCTTTATATGTATTATAATTAACAGTCTAAGATTAAGATAAACCTAATTTATTCTTCTAGAATTAGATAATATAGAAACAAATTTACATTGTCACCTCTTTCTTCTAGAATAACCGCATTTATAGAAATAGTATGACTTAAATTCCAGGATAAAAAAATTATAAGATCCCATGAGAACAAAATTATTCCAGTTGAAATTATTATCCAGTTGAAAGAAATACTTACCTCAATTGGTTATTTCTTAGTACAGAGATGAATTAATAAGTAGATCTTATATGAGTTTGCTAAGATTAAAATAATATAAGCATTAACCTTCTTCTTAAGCTATTATTTTATTATTTGAATGGAAATATTTGGCTGCTAAAATCATTAAGGTATTCCATAATGAATAGTAATAAGCATAATCAGTTTTAACCTAGAATGCTAAAAATATGTCCAAATAAATTTTTAAATAGTAAAATATTAGTTGACCAACAAGAAACAACTCTTCTTATTCTTTATTGCAATACATAGTAAGTGTTCTGGGAATATTTTTTGATAAGCTACTTTTACTCAGGACTGTATATAAATTATAATGTTGTTTAATCAAATTTAATCTCTTAAACCCTGAAGACTGTTTAGTTGTTCATTTTCATAATGTTCATTTATGGCTAGGGGAAAAGTTTCTGGATAAATCTCTAATATAATAATTTTCAATGTATGTGAATTTTATTATTACATAAACCCTTGCATCTCAAGTCATGTCCTTTTCAGAATATACGTTAATTGAACTCCTTATAGATGAGAAACCAAACAGCCTTTTTCATTTAAATTAAAACCATTATGTAAAATGTATTAAAAAGTACAAATGATGGGCAGTGCCTGTGGCTCAGTGAGTAGGGCAAGGACCCCATATACAGAGAGTGGCAGGTTCAAACCCAGCCCTGGCCAAACTGTAACAACAACAAAAAAGCCAGGCGTTGTGGCAGGCGCCTGTAGTTCCAGCTACTTGGGAGGCTGAGGCAAGAGAATCGCCTAAACCCAAGAGCTGGAGGTTGCTATGAGCTGTAACGCCATAGCACTCTACCCAGGGTGACAAAGTAAGACTCTGTCTCTCAGAAAAAAAAACAAACAAACAAACAAAAAAAACATACAAATGACTTTATTCCAAATGTTATTTTGTGTCTGAAAATATGCAGCTATGCAGCTCTTATGTCACTATTGTAAGTCAAGAATATATGAAATGGAAATATTTCTAATGCAGGAAAAAATGTTATAAATACATATATAGTGACATTTTCTCATCTATTCATATATAAAAGTACTTAAGTTATTAGATCTTTCATAAAATAAAAAAATTATGTGTGCCATAAGTGTGTTCCTGTATTTTCACATACAGTCACTTTTAAACATATGATTAGGCCGCTCCGTGCCTATTGCTCAGTGGTTAGGGCACCAGCCACATACACAGAGGCAGGTGGGTTTGAACCTCGCCTAGGCCTGCTAAATAACAGTTGACAACTGCCACAAAATAATAGCCAGGCATTGTGGTGGGTACCCATAGTCCCAGATATTTGGGAGGATGAGGCAAGAGAATGGCTTAAGCCCAAGTGTATGAGGTTGCTGTGAGCTGTGAACCCACACCACTCTACTGAAGGTCACAAAGTGAGACTCTGTCTCAAAAAAAAACACATGAGTTGGCCCCCAAAACATCCAGTTTGCTGCAAACAACAGGAATATACCCATAAAGTAATCACTATCATTTTTTTTCTCCTTCTCTCCTTTGGGGGAAATTCTTCCCCGTAAATTACAGAATATAACCTTGAACCTTGTGAAGATCCTGGAGTTCCTCAATATGGTAACAGACTTGGGTTCAGCTTTGGAGTTGGTGACACTCTGACCTTCTCATGTTCATCGGGTTATCGACTGGAAGGAACATCCGAGATCATCTGTCTTGGTGGTGGCCGCCGAGTGTGGAGTGCACCTCTGCCAAGGTGTGTGGGTACGTGGTCAGCTGCTTTCATTTGCTTGTATGTGTAGTCACTGTCCATGAAGTTGCACGGTTACACACCCTTCATTTTTATAATCCATTGAATTTCTTTTTTTATTTCATATTAGTTATTTCATTTTTTTTTAACTTGGCAATCTGGTATACCTTGATTCACTTTTCCAATGCTACATTCAAGTAAACATGATTCTAAATTTGTTTTTAGATGATGGGGATAAGAAATAATATTGTAAATGAATAGAAAGGCTAGAAAGAGATAAAATCGTATTTTGAGAGCTCACAGAAAATGAATTCCTATATTTGTTGATAATATTCTGACTGACATTTTGATGATGTTATAACTTAGAATTAACATGCATAAGAGATGATTACAAGGGAAAGTATGTCAAAGAATAGGTAATCAAGACAGGGATTATCAAGGAATTTATTGCCTCAATATATGGTAGATACATAGATGTATGAGAGATAAATTAAGATGTTTATTGATTCCATGTTGTGAGATAAACAATAGAAATAATTGAAGTATTGGAAGGATGGAGCCAAAATTTCAAATTTTGGAAATAAATGTTTTGGCTGACAAAAGAAAAAATTGGTAGAAAAAAATGAAGGATTTTCTCATTAGGACATAAGTCATTCCCTATTTAAATTAGAAAATATGGATGTAAGAAATTCTTAGGCCATCAGCTGTCCTGGTGGTTATCAGTACTTATTCTTGTGATAGAAAACTATGCATATGATTATATTATTATTTCATAAAGGTCCTTAAATTCTCATAAGCATTTACTTTAAATTAAATGGAAATTGGATTTTTGAATCACAAACCTGTATAAGTTATACTATGCTATCAAATCAGGAAAATCATTAGAGGTTTAATCAGTGGTTCAAGTCCTTGTCCTTTTTTGGGGATACAGAATGCCTCACTGTTACCAAATTTTGAATTCCTATCTTTCCCTGAATTATCTCCATCTACTTTTGTTTAGTATAATGATTTCCACGGGCCAGTTAATGAGGCCCTTCACAATAGTCCAAGTGAAGGCTACAGAATGCTAGATCAGTTAATATTTGGCCATTTTATTTTTCTAAACTTCATTTTTCTCATCTGCAAAATAGTTACCACTGTAGTACTTAAGGCATTATTATAAATGAGTTAAGAAAAATTAAAAGAAATTAGCCATGTAAATCAGACATGTAGCATAATCCCTAGAATATGGGAACCGTTCAGAATTTGGGTGTTATTTTAACTTTTATTGTGTAGAGTTTAATCTGCTGTCTTGCCAGCCCATCAATTTAGTTTGTCAAACCAATAATAGTAGGAAATAACTCCACCTAATATTATGAGGATCCGCTATTTTATTTATGGTTATCTCATTTAATCCTGATATTATCATTTCCCCCAATTTTCATCAGAAGAACCTGAACTTTAGAGATGTTAAATAACTTATCTAAAATCATCAAGTTTGTATGTGGCAGAACCGTGATGTGTATAGAGATCTGTCTCATTCCAAAACCCCAATTCTTTTCTACTATCGTCGTGGGAAAGGTGACTCTAAAGGACTTCAAGTCATACAGACTTAATATTTTCTCTCAAACTAATCAAATACCTACCAGCGTTTTACACCAGCTGAAAAGCAACTGTCTACATGCACATTTTAATGATTTACCTCACATTTGCAACAGATTTTAATAAGTAGATTTATGAAAACCTGACACTGCAAAAAAAGTAACTTCAGGTTCGTTTTGTTTTATTAAAGTATTTCTATGAGAGTAGGTTTATTCATGCCTAGATCTTTAATGGGATGGATAAAAGCAAATCACCCTGTGGATGAATTTAGAAAGCAAAGTTATTGCCGTGGGAATTTCCCCCCATTTTCAAATTAGCTGTTATTGCTTTTAAGCTTATTGAAACTTATAATTATGTCTATTGACCTTCATGAATTCCACTGTAGGTGTACATTTAAGTTACAAAATGAGGAGAAATAGTCCTTTAAATAGAATGATATTTTAAGAATGTTACTTCTTCAATTTCTTAACTTCTCTTCACTACTTTGCCTGTGCTTTAAAGCAAATGTATTCCTTTTTGTATTTCTGGTTCCACATATGCATATGCATATATTTCTCATTCTGTTATCTCTACAAAGTTCAGTCTTTGTTCACATCAAATGCACATTATTTGTATATTCATTTGAGTAGATGTTCAATTTTAGCAGTGCTAGTTTATTTGGGCAGTTTTTATTTCTTCCTAATCACTTTGTACTTTTAACTTTATATATGCAATTTTCCATCCCATACTTGTTTAAAAATCATTGTTTAATCCTCAGCATTGCCAGCCTCATAGAAAGCTTATGTTATGACAATGGCAAAATCATAAGTAGATCACATTCCAAAAGTTTGCTTCTATTTCAGTTATTTGGAAACTAAATAGTCCTTTTCTGGCACAAGGGTACAAATGATGGATATATTCCCAGAACAAACTCCAGAAGAAGTTTTAGATTTTTTATGTCAAGTATAAAACTAGCACTAACATTTACTAAAATGATTTATGTATACATAGGTTATATAAGGTATTTGAATCTTTGGACAGTAATGCAACTGCTTACGGTAATTTTGCAAAATTATGTTTTTATTTTTATTTACGTATTTTTAATTTTAAATATTAAATTAATTAAATATTAATTAAATATTTAGTATGTACATGTTGATTGGTATTTTTCAGTTTCTTTTGATAGCATTTGGTGAAATTTATCTTAATTTTGGATGTTAGATGAATAATAAATAACATTTTCCTTTAGATATTTTTCTGTATAACCTATTAATTTAAGGTTAAAGATTATAGTTGAACAAAAATTAATTTATACTAATGCCATAATATGGTCTTTTATGTTTATGAAAGATTCTGTCTGATTATAAAAACCCACCAGTGTTGTGAACTTAGGTTTAGGGCAATCATTTTTTTCAGTGAAGATATGATGTCTATAAAACACTGAAGGTTGCACACAAACCTAGGGTAAGATCCACAGCTATCAGTGTTGAGTCCATGTCCTGCGCTCAGTCCACAGTAGCACACCATTGTCTCTTACTGAGGACTTGAACACAGTGGGGAGGAAATCTTGCCTTCATTATAGTTGATACATTGCATCAGAGAATTCCTCATGCTTGTCTTCTGTTTCATTAGAAGAAAACTTCTTTGAGTATGGTCCATTTATCTGGTTTTGCTTATGTTCAGGGACATCTGTAGAGGCAGGAAAAAACTCTTGAAGGACATCAAGAGCATAACACCAACTCAGAAGCAAGAATTCTTCTATTCATACAGTGGTCTCCATCAGAGACACTCAATTCATATTTACACATTAGCTCTTACAATCTTTGTGAACTTTGGCAAGTTGTACGAATCTCTTTCCCGCCAGTTTTTCTCAAATGTAAAACGTAGCTCTTCACAGCCATATTTTAAGGTAGCTGATAGCTCTAGGCAGTGAAACATGTAAGTTACATCATGAGTGGCTCAGAACAAGACAGTTGCTCAACAAAAGTCAGCCTTTTTTCCTTGTGCCCACGTCTCTTTCCACTGCCATAGATCCAATTCTCCTGAGGACTCTTAAGCCTGACAACTGGAAGGAGTGATTTTGACCAAGTAACTGGACAAAGGAAAGAGATAGATGAGGAAGAAAAGCAGATGACAAAGTTTTACTGTGCTACAAGCAGCTAAATGCTTGATACACATAATCTCATTTACTACTTACTGACCAAGATGAAGGTTTTACCTTACAAAATATATATTTATGTATCTGTAGTTATGCCTTACATTTTGGAAAAGATTAACAGGGAAAATATTTAGTTAAGATATTTTAGATTTAAATGATTTTCTTGGAAAGCCATGTTTTTCAGGAAGTAAATATCCGATCACCATTTTAGGCAGAGCCAAATATCCAAACACTAATATAAATTGCCATCTTTTTAAATCTGGAAAAATTTGTACATTCACTCAGCATCCAAATATACCAGGCACCAAGCCAGGCCATGTTGCACATAAACAAGGAGCTAATGAAACAACATGTTGTTTTGGAAAGTAGATTAATAAGTTAAATATTACCAATGATTTGTCTTTAGGCACCAGTCCACAGATTTCAAGAAGCCCACACGTTTTAAGTCATCTTAAAGACGTTAATTTTCTCATCCTCATCATGCCCACTTAGCACATCTCCTTCTGTCTCTAATTTCGTGTCATTGATTTTTCATCTGCCCTTCCACAAGTAACAACATCTTGCCTTAATCATGAGTCAAATGAGAAGAATGATGACTCTACATAACACATCTACATATTTTTCTCACCTTTAGGAATTTTTAGATGATACATGGTAATAGTCATTTATTTTTTATTTTAAAATGATTAGTAACAAAAGGGGAATCTAGGTATGCAGCATATGTGCTATCATTTTAACTTCTCTGTATCTAAAACTATTCTAAAATAAAGCCTTATTAAACATTCAAACTTTGAGAATAAAATGGATTTGAAGAGGCAATTAATTTTTAAACAAATTCAACTTATTTCATCTCAGCCTCCAAGCTCTCTATACTAAAATTATATACATCAGATACCCACACATACATGTCAGATATGACTGATCTGTCAGATTAGTCATTTTTTTCTTTTTGAGACAGTGTTTTACTTAGTCACCCTGGGGTTGAGTGCTGTGGCATCATAGCTTACAGCAACCTCAAACTCTTGGGCTCAAGTGATCCTCTTGTCTCAGCCTCTTGAGTAGTTTGGGACTACAGGTACTCACCATCATGCCTAGCTAGTTTTTCTATATTTATTTATTTATGTTTGAAAACGTGTTTTATTACCTATATACTCGAGTATAAGCCGACCCCCTTAATTTTACCCTAAAAACTGGGAAAACTTAGTGACTCGAGTATAAGCCGAGGTGGAAAATGCAGCAGCCACTGGTAAATTTCAAACATAAAAATATATACCCAAAACAATGACAATAATTGAGGAATCAGTAGGTTAAA
>CAUYPK010005658.1:0-46684 GCA_963574355.1 Loris lydekkerianus | reverse complement strand
GCTAAAATGACGCTGAAGATTTGAAGCCTTGAAATGTGATATCATAGTATTGCATATTAAACACAGCGCTTTCCCATTCCGTTCAATAAAGAAGAAAGCATCTTCCCATTCTTCCAAAAATGTCCTGTGTTCATCTTCATATTTTCATTTAGCTTTGCATTTTGCCATTTTGAGTGAGGGTAAAAATCCTGCAGTGATGGTGAGGGTGTGCTGTGTCCTCCACACTAAGAACTAACGGCAAGATGTGACACAACATGTGACACACGGGTCCCCCGCTCGCTGGCCCGAGGGATGGGAGATGGGATGACGCAGCCTGGGGGCGGGACTACGCGCTCAGAGATCTCTCCTCAGAGGCCCCTCCTCAGAAGCAGCATAACAAAATCCAAACTTGGCAAAGAGCCACAGTATACAAAATAATGATAAGAGGCAAAGAGCCACATTCATTTTGGCCGGGAGCCGCATGCGGCTCGAGAGCCACGTGTTCGCCACCCCAGACTCTGGAGCCTCATCTCAGCCCAGCTCTCCCTTCAGTGCCGACTCCTGCAAATCTGGCCATCACACTCCTCCTGATCAGCCACCTCCCTCTGCTCAGGGCCCTGTGATTACAGCACATCCCCTCAGGATAATCTACCAGCTCAAGACCCTTAATCTCATCACAGCAGCGAAGGCCCTTCTGCCATGAGAGGCCCTTCTGCCACTCACAGGCTCTGAGGGGCAGACCCTGCCATCTCTGGAGGACGTCCTTCTGTCTCCTGGAGGGGGAGAGGGAAGACGAGGACATGCACTTTCCTTTGCTTGTATTCACATAAACACTGTTTCAATGCACAAGAAGTTAATAAATGTGATCACCTGTGGGAACATGGGGCACAGAGGAAAGGAATGGGAGCAAGGCCTTCCTTCCCGAAGTTTACTTTTTACATTATTTTGAGCTGTGAGCCAGGCCCTTATAACCTACTGCACAATATCAACCCTGAAAAATGGGAGAATGACAAGGTGGCCATCTAGAGACTCGTCTGCCAGAGCAGCTCAGTAAGAAGCTTTAAAATCTAAAACTTTCTCTTTTCAGCTAAAATTTAGATGAAAGAGAAAATATGAGCAAACAAACAAGGTGAGGCATGGGTCTGGGGAAGGGCACCAGAGCCTTCAGGAGACTCCACAGGAGCAGAACTGGAAGGAGCAAGGTATCAGCAGAGATTGACCCTGAGAGGCCTGGAGTCCAGTGAGGGGCACGAGGAGAGGTTTGTTTCTCACTGCCTCACACTTTTGATAGTGAATTCCCCGAGCTGCAGGACAGATTTCCTACCCATATAAGCCCAGAGGCTGATACCATCAGTGAGCCGGGAACTTCTTGTGGACAGAGCACCAGGCTCCCTAGCCCCTCACCTGGGGCATATCCCATGTCCACAGACCCAAGCTGGGATGGCAGGTGCCACTCTGCTTCACTACCCACCATGCACCTTTGTTGTCCTGCAGGGACCTCACCCCCTCAGTTTCATCTCACTCATTCCCACATAGACATTTCCCAACTTTGGCCCAGACTGCAGGAGCCATAGAGGTCCAATGAGTCTCCAGTAATCTGCATGATGCCAGTGACTGGATATCATAGAGGGCAGCCTGCCAGAGAGAGGGACAGATGTGAGAGAATGCTCCCTTTCCTCCATCCAGACACTTTCTCCCCTTCCTCTCTCCAAACTGTGGCTGCTGAGAGAGACAACTGAGCCATCGCACTGAGGCTTCCAAGGAGAGCAGGGCCCTGGACTTTCCTCTATGGGTCTTGCAGCAGCCTTAGGGGAGCTTGGACTGTGAGCTCCCTGCCCACTGGCCCTCCCTGGTGCTGCTTGCCTGCTGACTCCATCAGAGAAGGCCACACCCAGAGGCAGAGGGTCATCGAACCTGCTTCAGCTTCTCCCTTGAGTGGTCAGGGATTCATCTCTGGGGACCTGGGGATGGGCCATAAGCCAGACCCCAACCCCCCAGGTCTCTATCACATCACGTGAGGGAGCACAGGAAAGACTTGTGAATTGGTCTTGGGAGGTTAGGGTGTCTGCATGGACATGTCTGGGGAGGGTACAATGTGGATCCGAGCTATAGCCTGCTTGCAGGGCACCCCTCCCACTGTGGGAGGGACATGCTGTCAGCTCAGGCCAGGATTTGAAGCAGGGAACTTCCCAGCCTGCATCACAATTGTAGGGGAACTAAGCCTGAGGGCAAGTTCACCCAATTCAACCCTGTTCAGCTACACTTGCCTGCTTCCTTCTGCTTGGGCAGAGAAAGGACTCACCCGAAATACCAGGTTCCCACCTGCCACCTGGAGCATTTAAGTGCTTCTCCTAAAGGATTAGGGCTGGTGAAAGAACCCCAAAGCAACAATGCAGCTTCTTTCTTCCCAAGCACCACCTACTGACAGGGAGGCCAATTTGCACACCCTTTATGACATTTATTTACTGATTCAATCATACAGGGTGTGCTTGAGTTCCACTCACAAGCACGACCTACTATTGAGAGGATACCCAGAAAAAGTAAGGTCAAAGAGAAAAGAGGTCTTCTCAAGGAGACCCCAAGGGTACACCTGCAAGGTCCTCCCCATGGTGATTCAGCTCTCAGGAATTTGTAAAAAGTTAAGTTTTTACAAAAGGCTGACACTTGCTTCCACTTCTGTGAAAGCCCACAGTTCTGTAAAAACCGGGGCCTGTTTCTCCCGCTTTATTCAAACTGACAAATGAGAAAGGTACTTGTGGTCTAGGACTGTTTTTTTATTGTTGGGGATTCATTGAGGGTACAAGAAACCAGGTTACACTGATTGCATTTGTAAGGTAAAGTCCTTCTTACAATCGTGTCTTCCCTCCAAAAGTTGTGTCACACACCAAGACCCCACCCCCGCCCGCCTTCTCTCTCTGCTCTTCCCTTCCCCCATCCCCCACTGTATACCAGGTCATTAATTATCCTCATATCAAAATTGAGTACAAGCATAGGATTCATGCTTCTTCATTCTTGTGATGCTTTACTAAGAATAATGTGTTCCATTTCCATCCAGGTTAATACAAAGGCTGTAAGTCTCCTTTTTCTAATGGATGAATAGTATTCCATGATGTACATATACCACAGCTCATTAATCCAGTCCTGGGTTGGTGGGCATTTAGGCTGTTTCCACATTTTGGAGATTGTAACTTGAGCTGTGATAAACAGTCTAGTGCAAGTGTCCTTGTGATAGAAAGATCTTTTTCCCTTCTGGGTAGATGCCCAGCAATGGGATTGCAGGATCAAATGGGAGGTCTAGCTTGAGTTCTTTGAGGTTTCTCCATACTTCCTTCCAAAAAGGTTATACTAGTTTACAGTACCACCAGCAGTGTAAAAGTGTTCCCTTTTCTCCACATCTGAGCCAGCATCTGCAGTTTTTATATTTTGAGACTCTCACTGGAGTTAGATAATATCTCAGGGTGGTTTTGATTTGCATTTCCCTAATAATTAGGGACAAGGAACATTTTTTCATGTTGGCTAGCCATTTATCTATCTTTTTAGAGAAGGTTCTATTCATCTCTCTTTCTCCATTGATATATGGGATTGTTGGCTTTTTTCATATGGATTAATTTGAGTTCTCTATAGATCCTAGTTATCAAGCTTTTGTCTGATTCAAAATATGCAGATATCCTTTCCCATCAGGAAGGTTGTCTATTTGCTTTGGTTGTTGTCTCTTTAGCTTTACAGAAGCTTTTCAGTTTAATTAAGTCCCATTTGTTTATTTTTGTTATTGTTGCAATTGCCATGGCAGTCTTCTTCATGAAGTCTTTCCCCAGGCTGATATCTTCCAGTGTTTTTCCTATGCTTTCTTTGAGGATTTTTATTGTTTCATGCCTTAAATTTAAGTCCTTCATTCATCTTGAATCAATTTTGCTAAATTTTCTTAACACTGAACACTAACCTTGACACTTAATAATTGGGTTTGTAACAGAGTACATCTTCCATACATAGTTTCAAGGCAGGGAAGGAACTGGATTCAACTGTTTTGTTTCATTACACTCATTTTCTTCTAAACGTTTTGTTTATTGCAAGATGCGATAGTTTTTCACTATAAAAGAGGTATTTTGTTTTAAAGCAAAGAAAAATATGCATTTTTTTTTTTCTTTTTAGAGACAGAGTCTCACCTTATCGCCCTTGGTAGACTGCTGTGGTGTCATAGTCACAGCACTCTCCAACTCCTGGGCTTAAGCAAATCTCTCGCCACAGCCTCCCGAGAGCTGGAACTACAGGCACCTGCCACAATGCCCGGCTATTTTTTTTGTTGCAGTTTGACGCATTATTCTTATGAAGGAAAGTTGATTCAAAGAAAAACATTACATGATAGAGGTAATATAAAGACATGGTGAAATCTGGAAGGGTGGTTCACATTGTATTACAAGGGGAAAATAAGTCAGAGAAAAGAACAACATAAGTAAGGAATTACTATGCATTTTATGCATAGTGATTTATGCATTTAAGCGCTTGTTCTCTGAAGACAGGACAGCTGAGTTGAAATAGCTTTGGAAATAGATGATTTAGGTGGCCAGCTTTTACCCTTCATTCTGATAATTATAGAAGATTAAAAATTTTCTGAAAATGGCTCCTTAAAGAGGAGTTGAAGTTCTACATATTTCTGAGAGAGGGAGAGGCAAGTGTGACCACAGGCGTGGTGAATGGGCTATTGCTGTGCTTACGTCTGCACGTGGATGCCTCTGCAAACAAGACAGATGGTAAACAGGACGGTTCTTCCCTGTAATTTCCCTTCCTTACATCTGTTTCCAGCCTAACACACAAAGGAATTCCAAATCGGTCACAAGTTCTGTTTCCCAGGACTAGATTCTGTTTGCAATTCTTGTTAACAAAAGTAGTAGATTGTTTCTCCTTAAAAGATGAGTAGTCTAAATTAATACAGTAACAGTCTTCCTCTATGCTACCCTTGGGAAGGAATCTCTAAAACACCAACTCCTCACCACTTTTTTGGCATGTAGATATTACCTTCAGTAAATGTGCAGGCAAGATGTGCATTGTTCTTTTTTTTTTTTTTTTTTTTTAGAGAGATAATGTACCATAAAAATAGAGAAATGGGTCATTGCTTGAGTGTGAATCAGTCTATTTATACTATTGACAGTAATAATAGAACATCGCTGAACACCATCATGGATTTTGGGTGTTTATATATAGAGAAAAGAAAGTTAGCCTACTCATGTAATCAATACTTGAGAGCTTTGTTGCAAATGTCAGAGAAGTTCCCTGCTCTAGCCCTAAAAGAGGGAAATCAAAACCAGCTCCAATCTTTCAATCAAGCCGACATTCAGGCTTTAGTTTCTTAGAAGAGCTTCATAATAAAGACTGAAATTTTAAGCAGCCAATCTGCCGCTAGCTAGTATAATATATCTGGTCTGACAGGGGCAGGAACGTGACCGTTGAAGGCTGTATGTTGAGCTTTCCCTCTAGTTGTCTGTATAATCCCAAATTGGACACACGCTTCACTGAAGTCTCTAGAATGCTAATGTGCACCTGTGTCCCCTGGGATCTTGTTAGGATGCAGGTTCTAATTTGCAAGGTCTGGGGTGTATTTTTAACACTTTCCTGGGATCTTGCTTTGGCAAGTAAGGTCCGAAATGTTCTTGAACAGATTACCTTTTAAAAACAAGTTTTTCAGAAAACCAGTTCCAGTTGGTCTTTAAAAAAACAAAACCAAAACCCCAACCCCTCAATGCTTAGCTTCTCTTTTTACTTTTAAATGATCGAAAGGTCATCCATCGGAGGCTTCCCAGTTCCTTCCCAGCTGACTGCCAGCACAACGCCCTGCCCCCAATAGGCATTTAACACATGCTAATGGTGGCTGGTATTGTTTACATGGGAACCACACAAGTCACACAGCACAGTATGGGAAATTGTCTGTTTCCGAGAAATGGGGGCTTCCAGAACAATGGAGCTGATTCTTTGCAGGAGGCTGCCATAAGCAGGTAGTTTCTTATCTTCTTTGAGCAGCCTGTTTATGACCTACATTTTCCAGGTAACGGACTCTGAACCATGGGTCTGCTGCAAAGACCCTCCACCCCTGCACCACTTACTGAATGTGTGCTGATGATTTCATCGATTGAAATATAAATGACTGGTTTGCTGACTGTCACCAAGTCTGTGTATTTGTCCATATTAAACTTCTCTTCTGGCTCCGGGACATTACAGGCTTCTTTGAAATATTTCCTGATAAAGGGAGAAAAAAGTCTTAATATAGAGCAGTGGTTCTTGATCTTCCTAATGCCATGACCCTTTAATATAATTCCTCATGTTGTGGTGACCCTCAACCATAAAATTATTTTCACTACTTCATAACTTTCATTTTGCTACTATTATGAATCGTAATGTAAATATCTGATATGCAGGATGTATTTAGGAGATCCCTGTGAAAGGGTCGCAACCCACAGGTTGAGAATTGCTGATATAGAGTCAAATTTGTGAGTTAAACAGCATCATCAAAACAGTTAGGAAATTGTGGATGATGACTAGTATTTTGTTCTCCACCCCAAGACTCGTGGCACAGCTTCTTCCAGCTGCTGACGGGGGAAGCTGAGTCCACCCAGCTCATCATACAGGATTAAAGAGAATGGTATGGACCTAGTGATCAAATCATGGCAGTGTTATTATTACTTAAAAGTGTTATTATTCCAAGAATGGTTCCTGAAGTTTAAATTAAAAAGCCAAGAAAAATTCTTATTCTGCGAATCAAATCTTTGTAGACAACGTAATCTGAAAAGTAATGCATTACATTCTCTACTAGCACAAGCTCCTGGGCCTACGACACCCTAATTGCCCTGAGAGTCTCTGTAACCAGTTTGACAAAAATGGGAATTAAGTCTATTCTAGTTTTAGTTGGTCCAAACAATATTTGCTGGCCATTGGCAAGACTGTTAAGACTAGACACACAAATACATAAAATTTAGGGTACAGTCTGAGACCCTAAAAATTCTGCTATTTTAAGCTATAGCAAATACAGACAGATCAAGAAAAGCCTATGATCAAACTCTGGGGGTTGTCCCAGATATAGTTTTTGCCCACACAACTTTTGTACAGGTCGAATACATATATTTTATTCCATAAAGCTGTCAATGTCTCCTATGCCCGAAGTCATCCTCAGTAACACTCCTATGGGAATCCAAGGCTTATGTGCAAGAAACAACCTCATGTGGCTGACGATAGGCCTCTTGCTGTGCGTTGGCTGTGACTTGTGCATGGGTTTCTGAGCACAGAGAATAAACAGGAGTGGAAGAGAGGGAAAGAATTTAAGAGGAGGTGAAAGGAGGATTTTCTTTTTTAATGAAGAAAAGCTGGGAACATAAATGGTTGATAGGAATAATTCATGAAAACAAGTAAAGGGAAGCTCTTACAGCAGTTAAAAGTTTGCAGGAAATGTGGGAAATGGATATTCCTTTTTTGGTTAGTGAGAAGAAATAAAACCAGCAGACTTGAGAAATCAAAACTTCTTATAATGGGAGGATTTGGAGTAACTTTTTTACAAAAGGCCATGAATTCTAAAGAGAGAAGAATGATCACTAACTACCTACGTTGCTAGGTAAGTCACTGACCCAGAGGACAAAGTGCGGAGTGGGAAATGATTTTCCAGGTGAGGCCGGAAAAAGGCCCCACCCACGCCATACTTCTAGGACCTACTGATGAAATGGCAGTTCAGAGAAGACCTATGAAAATGAACATTTCCTCAGAGAGCTTTGGGATAAGTGGATCTTTCTAGTAGACTTATGTCTTTCGTATCCATGTGGAATGATTAGTGATGTAACTCGCAAACACAAAGTTGACAGAATTAAATCTGACATGTATAATTAAGAAAGGCTTGAGAACAGAACAGATTAACACACAATCACCAACAAATATAAAGTCTGGGTTTTCCCAATCTGTGACAGTCATCTCTTGATACACATGACTGATTGTTTCCAAGGCCCCACCCCCAAGTATACTCAAATCTGGGCATGCTCAGGTCCCACAGTTGACCTTGAAGAATCTGGGTACATAAAGTCGACCCTCTGTATACATGGGTTTTGTACCCCACAACCTATATATTTTTCGTCCATGTTTGACAAAATCCACGTATAAGTGGACCTGAGCAGTTCAAACCCCTGTTGTCAAGGGTCAGCTGTATTTGATACAGATAAGGCAAGTTCTTTTTGAGTAGAAAATGTTAAAAAAAAATTATTCCTCTTTTCAGAAGTTCAACAAAGCAGAATCAGTTATGTTAATTTTTTTATTCTAAGTACTTTTAGACTGTAGTATAGCAGGGACTATAAGTGTTCCATTTTATCAACAGCAGAAGTCATGCACATAGCAGGGACTCAGTGTAACAGGAGTGCTAGGGTGGGGGTGGGAGGACACCAGGCGGAAGCAACCCTGCCCATTCTCCTCACTTTTCCTCCCCCTGTGGCAATTGGTAGAATAAATACATGCCTAGGGTCATGTCACTTAGGGTCCAGTCTCCCCTCCCTGACTCCAGCCCTGGGCACAGAGTACATGCTACTCCTGCCCAACCTTCTTGCATGCTTCTTCAAAACCAAAGGCCCTCCCCACCTGAATTCCTGATATGTTGTTGATAAATAATCATTCATGGATGAGAGATGCTCATTTTCTCCTTCAAACAGCTTGTTGGAGGCTGCGTGCTGAAGAACCTTGGCCACGGAACCTAAGTTTCTTCTCTGGTCGGGATTTATCTGGCCTCCTGCTGTCATGTCAATAATATCGAAGCCATCTGGAGCTACGATGGCTGGGTTCATGTACCGATAGTAGAGGAGGTTTCCAACAATCTGGAGTGATGCAGAAGGAAAATGCCATTTTTAAGAGGGAAGACTCAAGAATTTAAAGTTTTTTTTAAAAAGTACAAATTATTTATATTTTTCAAGAGAAAGCAGATCATTTTCTGATGTGATTCCTAACCGAGAGTTAAATAAAGGCAATGAATATTATCACGTGTTACTAATGTAGTAATTTACAAAATTATTTTTGGTGAAAAACATGTGTATTACCCCCCAAGTGCTCTAATACAAAGGATTTCAATAATGTCTGAGATCTCTAAATTAACACCTCAGCTTAACCAATAATCTTGAGTCATGAGATACAGAATGCCTATAGTTTATTATAAAAAATCATACATGGGGAAAAATCTTACAAAACTGTATGTTGCTAATTTTGGTTCAGACCCCAAGAGAAGCTATGACGAGATTACCCTTGAAAATCTACCTTTAGTAGCTCATCTTCTGTTGCATCAGGGAATTTCTCATGGATCGAATTCTTCAGTACTTTGGCTATATACCTCAATCCATAACTATGTACAAAACAGATGACAAAAGAAAATAATGGAAAAGGCTAAGTGAGAAAAACACACAGCATTTATTCCAGTCAACTAAAGCTGAGTAGTTTCCCTAAAACTTAAATATCAAATGAGAAGATAATGGAAACACAGGACTTCCACGGATGAAGATAACTGGGCCCTGTCAGTGGCTATGATGGAAGTCATCCCTCTTTAGAGGACAGTTATGGATTTAAAAGGTCAATGTAGGTGATCTTCTCAAATGGTAAACACAGTATCAGGGAAAATTCCTGCCTTCCCTACAGGGGCTTGTTCTACATAGGATTGCAAGGACTTTTGGCAGAGATGTTAAAGCTGCTACAAGTGCCACTTACGGCAGCAGATCGAGGGAAAAAATGATGGAGGTCAGGACTTTGTCGGTGACCCTTCTCAGGTTCTCAATGGAGGCCTCCAGTTTATTTTTCACTTCTTGGTATGTCAGAGCTTGTTCTGTGGTCACATCATACGGCAGCTTGCTGAAAACACAACAGGGGCTTTAAATTAACTGGAAGCTTAGGTACAAGCATTACTATTGCTGCCAAGTTGGTTCTACAGTACAGTATTGTAAGGCGGATTGGATTTTACCCACTGACTCTAATAAGAAACAAAAAATACCAACGAAGAGACAACCAATTTTCATGCCTAAGTGAATAACTTTAAAAGTCTTCCTCTACCTGTATATGTGCACACGGGCCTTGCATATTCATGGATGTAATGGGACTTGAGTGTATAGACGTCACACTCCGATCCTGTGTGTTTGTGTGTATATTCAGGATCCATTTTTTTTTTTCCTTGAGACAAGAGTCTCACTCTGTCACCCTGTAGAGTGCCGTGGCATCATCATAGCTCACAGCAACCTCAAATTCTTAGGCTGAAGAGATCCTCTTGCCTCGGCCTCACGAGTAGGTGGGACTTTAGGAGTCTACCATAATATCTGGTTATTTTTTCTATTTTTAATAGAGACAGGGTCTCACTCTTGCTCAGGCTGGTCTTGAACTCCTGAGCTTAAGTGGGCCACCTGCTTTGGCCTCCCAGGGTATAATTCTCCCAGGCTAGAATTATAGGTGTGAGCCACTGAGTACTGCCTACATGACTGATTTTTTTTTTAATAGAAAAATGCATTATTACATACCTAACAGCAGCTGAAAAATATATCATGAATATTTTTTCTGTGTCAACAAATATATATCTACACTACTATTCCAAATCGTTATTTATTCTATCATATGCTATACAAATATTTATTTAGCAAATTCCCCAAAGGTAAATATTTTGTCTTTTCCTGACTTTTTATTATTATAAATAGTTCTGTGACAAGCACCCACACAATTCCGTGTACAAGTCTCATTTCACATCCTTTTACAGGAAATAAAAAGCTAGGATTGCTCAGACTTATAAACAACCATCCAGAATAAGCTCCTGACTGGATTGTTAATTCTTACAATTAAAGTTAATCATTTGGTAACTGTAAAAACATACGTTCTATCAGGTAAAGGAAGAGCATGTACCATCTCCAGGATTAGGTTTTAGAAACACACAAAGGATTAGGTTTTAGAAACACACAAAGAATAAACAAGGGCGACAGGGATAGAAGTTATGGCCCTGGGGATCAACTGGCTCTGAAGTTTGAAATGCCATTTAGTACCAAGATGACCAAAAATCTAAGAATGTCATCTGCACGGCTGTGTTAACAAAGGAAGGTAAAATATTGGGTTGAAAACTTCACTTTGAATAGTATATTTTTTTGTTTGTTCCACAGAGTTTAAGAGTATATACAAATACACATGCAAAAATAACCAGCAAATGGGACATCTTCCTAACTTTTTACCTGGCCTCTCCTGTCTGTGTTTCTAGCTGGTTCACCCAAGCCTTGTACACATCTACAGGGTTCGTGTTGATGATCAGGGACTTGTCATCGATGATCTCTTTCACCACTGGGGCCAGGAGCTGGCGCAGGTTATTCTGCCCCCGGGCACCTCTGTTGAAGCTGACAACCATCTTGATGACAGTCGGGTTACCAGTAACTATGTCCTGTACCTGGTCCACCTTCGATCTTAATAAAACAAAACAAAACAAAAAAACAAAATGTTTGCTTCTATGGTTAGAGTTTTAAACAATGTATATACTCTTTTCTAGTAGGCAAGGACTTCATGGGTAAAAAAATAATATCTCGGCCTCAATTTCAATCTAGAAGGCAAGTATGACCTGAAAATGGACCAGGACTAACGACACTGGGAGAGACTATTATGCCCTTCTACTTCCCAAATTTCAAAAATAACTTTCTAGGTTGAATGAACTGTGTCGATTTCACATTCCTCTCAAAGTCATGGCGATGCGGCTTCTAGCCACAGGGCTCAGCAGAGGGCACTCTTCCTGACTCTGACTGCAGACTCTTACAACCGCCCCCCTCCATCCAGGCGCATGCTCTCCCCTTCTCCCCTCAGCTCCTCTCCCCCTTCCCACTCCCTTTCCCTAAAGGGCCTGACAGTGCCACACACTGGGCCTTATCTTACCTACTCCATTGCTATTTTCTCTGCTGGCTGTTCTGCTCACTTAAAAATTCTGTTTTCTCTTTCTGACTAACAGTATGTGTTTATAGGGCAAATGGGGTGAATTAATAGTAAAAAAAAGGGACAGTAACTGGTTCGCCAAGCCCTGCAATACCACATTTCTCCCCCAACCTCACTTGCAGGCACCACTCCCATCTGCCATCTCTTTGGGACCTTATCTATCCTCTGATCTCAATCCTGAAGCCTCTTTCCTGAGGGTCAGCCTGTAATTTCCCATTTTCTGTTACATGTTTTCACCACATGTTCTATACCTGTAGCCCAGTGTGCTAAAAATCCAAATTGTGTTTTTCTTTTTTTAACCATCTAATGCCCCCAGTTCTCTGATCCGTAAAGCTCATCCTGTTCCTGTTCGTACATGGCGGGCAGGTTAGTCCTCTAAAGCCCAATATCAGCATGTCAACACCTGCTCAAAAGCCTTTCCCAGCTCCTTAGAAAGTGAACAGAGCCTCCACAGCTGGGCCTACACGCAGCGTCACCACCTACCTTCCAGCTCCTCCTGGTAGAGGCTAATGAAGTCCCATCTTGGCCAGACGTACCTACTTCCTTTTCCCCACCTGTGTCTGTGCTGATTCCAGCACGTTTATACCTTATTTCCCTTCTCTGTCTCTCCTTATAAAAACTGTAGCTATTCTTTAAAGTTTTTTTTTTTTTTTGTAGAGACAGAGTCTCACTTTATCGTCCTCGGTAGAGGGCTGTGGCATCACAGCTCACAGCAACCTCCAGCTCCTGGGCTTAGGCAATTCTCCTGCCTCAGCCTCCTGAGTAGCTGGGACCACAGGCACCCACCACAACACCTGGCTATTTTTCTTTGATGCAGTTCGGTCGGGGCCAGGTTTGAACCTGCCACCCTTGGTATATGGGGCTGGCGCCCAACTCACTGAGCCACAGGTGCTGCCCTATTCTTCAAAGTTTTAAGCTAAGCATCTTCCTGTTCACAAAATCTGTCAGTCAAGCTACTTGGAACCTTTCTTCTCATATGTCTAACACAGTGTTTTTATCTCACGGCACAGCAGCGTGCCACAGCATATTGGCTGAAAATCACTGCTCTAATGCGACACATAGCACATGCCCTTTGCTTACCACCTACCACACTCCACTGCTTACTATTTCTCACACTCAGAGACGCTGAGAGAGCAGAGGGACCTGGCTCGTTCACTTGACAATAGTAACTAGTGTACCTTTAGGTTTCAGAGAGTCAGGAGGGCAGCTAAGGTCTACCTTGGCTAAGGACATTAGCATTTTTTTGCCCATTTATTATAGCTACCTAAACAATTTTTACATTAACTGAGTCAGAAAATAAGTTAGCAAAAGTAGCTTAAGTTCCAATAAGAAGAGAAGACTATTTAGGCAGGAACTGCTAACTCCACCCATTCATGACTGTATTACTCAGAGAACTTTAAATTTTCTCACTGATTTTCAATAAGCCTTTGATTTTCAGTTGATTTTCAAAATCATAAGTTAATCGAACATTTGAAAAGTATCACTTGTGAGAGAAAATTATGCCAGAATATAGCCCATATCATATAGAACATTCTCAAGAAATTTAACATATTTTAATATGTATGAATAACTTAACAAAAATATTTTAGTATGTCAGAGATCACTACTAACAAAACAATCTATTAATTGGTACTTTTACAAACATATTTATATACATACTTTATTTCTTCCTCCAGAGCAGTTTTAAAAAGCTTCAGGAGTAGATATTCTTCTCGTTCATTTGAAGCATAATTGTATAGTGTGAAAATAACGGTATCCATAAACTTAGTTGACTTGTTCTGTGGCATCTGGAAAATCAGCTTAGCCAAGTAAAAAGGGTTGGTCTAAAATCAAACAGGAAAGAAAACAAAAGAACCCCCCATAAAACTACAGGTTAGTATGTTATTATGGTGGAAAGCAGGCTCTGATTCCTTGCTCCTCAATTACTCAGTATGTCATCCAAAGAATATAGATGAGTATCAGACAAAGAATTAAACTTTAAAAGGTATCAGGCAATATTACTAAAAGTATACTATAGGAAGCTATATTAGAACATCATGATAGGATTTAAATATCATACATAGTACATCTACTGTGATATACAACTCTATTATACATATTTTTCCAGTTAGCCCTTTGAGCAATGTGTTAGTATTACAGAGATGCAGAAGATGGGTGTGGCCAGGAGCACCTGCAATCCAAAGAGACTGTCAAGAATGGATGAAGGGCTCAGTTACACAGACTGGCCTGGAAGGACCGATGGGTGAATAGAAGGAAACACGTACCATCTTCTCAGACTCGAAAGAAATAAGGACATGTCTGTGTGGAGATAGGGGGATGGCACGGTGTGCTTTGCGGAGCGAGAAGGGAGAGTGAGGTGGGAAGGCTGAAGGGAGGAGCCAAAGTCAGGATGGCAGAGGAGGGAGATGCTGGGGGAGCATGACTAAAACAACAGCAAGAACTTAAAGATTTACAGGAATTAAAAAAAACCTCAACAGGGAGCCCCAAGGGCTCAGGTTAGGACAGATTACGTTAGATCTAGCACCAGGCTTTGTGGTAAGGTGATTTTTCTCCAGCAGTTAGGCTGACTGGGTAGAGGTTAAAAGAAAAAAATCGTGCTTAGGTTACAGAGGAAAGTATTCACCTGAGAAATTTAACACTCATCTTCAACGTCCTGCTGGTGGGAGAAGGATTCACACTTCAAAACTAGGATTCATCCAATTTCCTCAAGCAGGTTGGCTTTACGGTTTTTAAGAAAATCCAAATTCTGGTTTACTTTATTACTTGGCTTCACTTTAAAGGTCATAATGATTGGTTCAAATTTTATGAATAAGCAGCTCAGGATAACTTTTTCTCCTCCTTTTCTGGAGTCAGAGTCTCACTCTGTCACCCTGGGTAGAGGGCCGTGGTGGCATCGTAGCTCACAGCAACCTCAAACTCTCGGGCTCAAGAAAGCCTCTTGCCTCAGCCTCCCAAGTAGCTGGGACTACAGGCACCTGTCACAATGCCCAGCTAGTTTTTCAATTTTCAGTAGGGAAGGGTGTGTGTGTGTGCATGTGTGTGTGTGTGTTTTCTTGCTCTTGCTCAGACTGGTCTCGACCTCCTGAGGTCAAGCAATCCACCAGTCTCTGCCTCCCAGCATGCTAAGATTACAGCTGTGAGCCATTGCACCTGGCCAGGACAACTCTTTCTGGATAGCTCTGTAGTGATTCTTTTTGAACACTAATTAAACATTCTGGAAATTACGAGCAATGAGACTAACTTGGGGGCTAAAGAAAGAAGCCTGTTCATCATTCAGCCTCAGATGACCTAAAAACTTCAAATTTAGGCTCACACTGAAGAGAAAGACTAGGGCCAAAAACCTCTACTAGCTGACCTGCGGCTTTGGTTAAGAATTCTTGCTAAGGTGTAATCTAAGGGCCAAAGGAATCCAGGCCATTTGCTTTTCCATAATTTCTTCACTGATCTTGGGCTAATGTCTCAAAAGTAGAGAAGTAGAAAAGAAAAACACGTGATTTTTTAAAGAGATACTTTACTTGATACAACTAAAAGGTCGTGCCCTGAGACTACCAGTTTCGGAACGCCTGGGGATCAAGTGTAAGGGAATTACTCTAAACACGCCCCTGTGCTTCCCTTTCCAGTTCTATAACAGGGTCTTGTATACACAAACACAAGTCCCGGGACAATGACTCAACACCGACTTTTCTTACACAAAATCTGTGACATTTTGAAAACTAAACCCTAAAAAATCTTCATCAACTTGGAATTTCACAGATACTAAAAAAAAAAAGAGAATGCCTAAACCTTAATTTCCAACTGGTGGTTGACTGCTAATCGAATTAGGTAGACCCAAATCCTTCCTTGCTTAAAGTGCGCCCTCCTTGATTTCTGAAAAGATTGCTCATATTACATAGAGGATTAACCAGAAAATTCTAAGCACTGTGAAATTTTACCTTCTATGCTGCAATGGTATGGCCATCGTAGCACCAACATGCGTTTGAAGATACTGTTCTCCAAACTATTATTCCAAGTAGGGAATTTTCAGCTCTACCAACATTAACATCTTTTCTCTCAATGAGGTTAGCCATCACTCTTATTAACACACTTGCTATATACCTCACTACAGTGATGTCATCCAACAACATTCAGGCATTGCCAGGGTTTAGAAGAATCACCACAAACAGCGGCCCCACCTTGGGGGACAGCTGGCTCTCACAAGGAAGAGCAGCTGACCCGCCTACTTGGAAGTTTTCCTGCTGAAGAAGGAGCTGGCTTCTGTCCATCACTATCAAGCAGTTTTTTCTGTGTGTGCTACAAAGGCAGATGCGGTCATCAAAGTCCACCCTAGCCAGCTTAATTTATTGTTCTTGCCAGCACTCAGGAAATTATGATTCATTCAGATCATAATAATGCCATGAATATAATAAAATAAAAAAAGACACTCTGGCTCTTTCTCCCAAAGAAGAGCAGGCTGGAGCTGGTAAAGATCTGTTTTTCACATATAGTCAACGTAAATTTTTTCATGAACCACACCATCTGTTTCTGTTATTAGATTTATACTGTTTCTGGCATGAAGAGCAGGGGGTCTGAAGTTAAACTGCCTGGGTTCTAAATGCCTGTTTCATTATTTACTGGCTGTGACACAGTTTTCTTACCTGTAACATGGGAATAAAACACTTATTCTCTCATGGTTCCCAGGGTTATAAGAAGAATTAGATAAGGTACGTTAAGCATTTAGAATTTCGGAGTTGGTACTTACCAGGTGCTCAAAACATGTACGCTAGTATAGCCAAAGCCCTGGGAAGGAGCTAGCAAAAACCACAAACATGGAACAGAGTGTTTGTCCCAAACTCGTAGTAAAAGTTAAATTGTTCTTACCTGTAAAAGGTAAAATAGCTGCTGATACGTTTCTAGTGTTTTTCTTCTCTCCTTACTCAAACTTTTTATTCCCTGGCTGTCAGTGTTATTTAGTATTTCCATTTCTCCTCCTTTTTTCTTATTCAGTTTTGTTCTGTGTGAAATTACATCCTACAAAAAATTTATGAAATGACCCTTTTTAAATTCTGGTACTCTTTACCTCCTCCCTCCACACGTACCCCCAAACACACAGACCTGGAGACACAGGCGCAGCTCATTTTATTGTACAATTGCTTTACGGCGCTTTGCAGATGTCACAATTATTTATTCATTTATGAGTTGAAGGTTTGTGACAACGCTGTGTCAGTCAAGTCAGTTGGGACTGTTTTTTCCAACAGCATGTGCTCACTTTGTGTCTGTGTGTGCCATCATTGTGGTAATTCTCACATTTCAAACTTCTGATAATGATCATATCCATTATGGTGACCTTTGACGTTACCACTGTAACTATTCTGGGGCGCCGTGAACTGTGCCCATATAAGATGGTGAGCTTAATCTATAAATGTTGTATACACCATGACTGCTCCACCAACCGGCTGTTCCACTTCTTCCTTTCCTCGGGCCTATTTACTCCTTGTGACACAAAACTTTTGAAATTAGGCCAACTAATAACCCTACGCAGTGTTCAAGTTGAAGGAGGGGTCGAACGTCTTTCACTTTAAGTCAAAAGCTAGAAATGATTAAGCTTGGCGAGGAGGGCCTGGGGAAAACCAAGACAGGCCACGCAGCCAGGTTGGGAATGCAAAGGAAAAGTTGTCGAAGGAAATTAAAAATTCTGCTCCAAGGAACACACTGACAAGAAAGTGAAACACCCTTATTGCTGATATGGAGAAAGTTTTAGTGGTCTGGGTAGAAGATCAAATCAGCTGTAATATTCCTTTAAGCTGAAGCGTAATCCAGAAAAAAGCCTCAACTCTCTTTAATTCTGTGAAGGCTGAGAGGTCAGCAAGCTGCAGAAGAAAAGTTGGAAGCTAGCAGAGGGTGGTTCACGAGGTTTAAGAAGCCATCTCTGTAAGAAAAAGTGCAAGGTAACGCAGCAAGTGCTGATGGAGAAGCTGTAGCATGTTTTCTTCATTAGATCATCCATGAAGGTGGCTACAGAAAACAACAGGTTTTCAAAGTAGATGAAACAGCCTTTTATTGGAAAACAGTGTCATCTAGGATGTTCCTAGCTAATGAGGGGTCCATGTCTAGGGATTAGAGCTTCAAAACAGAGGCTCTCTTATTAGGGGCTAATACAGCTGGGGACCAAGTTTAAGCTAATTCCCACTTAACATTCTGAAAATCCTTAAGAATTACACTAAATCTACTCTGCTGTTCTCTATAAATGGAACGGAGCCTAGATGACAGTCCTCCGTTTACATCGCGGTTTATTGAATATTTTAAGCTACTGTTGACCCCTACTGCTCAGAAAAGAGCTCTTTAAAATATTACTGCTTGTTGACAATGCACCTGGTCACCCAAGAGCTCTGATGGAGATGTACAAGGAGATTCATGTTGTTTTCCTGCCTGCTGACACAACATCCGTTCTGCAGCCTATGGATCAAGGAGTAATTTCAACTCCCATTATTTAAGAAATACACTTTGCATCTCAGCGTCAGTGAGTAGGGTGCCCGAGACTGGCAGGTTCGAACCTGGCCCAGGCCAGCTAAAATGATGACAACCGCAACAAAAAATAGCCAGGCATTGTGGCGGGTGCCTGCGGTCCCAGATGCTTGGGAGGCTGAGGCAGAATGCTTGAAGCCAAGAGTTTGAGGTCACTGTGAGCTGTGACGTCACAGCACTCTACCTAGGGTAACATTTACTCAAAAAAACAGTTACCTATGATCCAGCAATTTTACCCTTAGGTTTATAGCCAAGAGCAATTTTACTTTTATTGTTATAGCCTCAAAATACGTCCACACAAAAACCTGTACTTAAGTGTTTGTAGCAGCATTAGTTATAATAGCTAAAAAGGAGAAATAAACCAAATGTGCATCAATTCAATAAATATATATATATTCATAAAATGGAACGTTATTGATTAATAAAAAGGAATAAAGCATTGACACATGCTATAACATGGATGGACCTTAAAAATATCATCCTAGTTTAAAAAGCCAAACATAATACAGCACATGTTATGTGATTTCATTTACCGTATATACTCGAGTATAAGCCGGACAAATTTTGTGCCGAAAAACCCGAACTCGGCACAAATTTGTGCCGGAAAAAACTCGGCTTATACTCAAGTATATACGGTATATGAAACGTCCAGAACAGGCAAATCTACAGAGATAGAAAATAGTACTGGTTACTGGTATTTTTGAATTGAAAAATAATAATTCACTCTTTAAAAAATTTCTTCTTTTAAAGTGCACAATCCATGGTGTTCTTGATATTAACAAGATTGTAGAACCATCATCACTGTCTAATTCTACAATGTTTTCTTTGGAGTTTCTCTTTGGGGCAATAAAAACTTTAGAATTACGAGAGACAACTGAACAAGCTTAACCGCCACTGAATCATACACTTTATTTATTTATTTGGACATAGCATCCCATTCTGTCCCCCTGGGCAGTGTGTCGTGGTGTCATCACAGCTCACAGCAACCTCCAACTCTTGGGCTCAAGCAATCCTCTTGCCTCAACCCCCAGAGTAGCTGGAACTACAGGCACCCACCACAATACCTGGCTAATTTTTCTATTTTTAGTAGAGATGGAGTCTGACTCTTGCTCAGGCTGGCCTCAAATTCCTGACTTTGAGAAATTTTCTCACCGTGGCATCCCAGAGTGCTAGGATTACAGGGGTGAGCCATCGTGTCTGACCTTGACTGCTCTATTATTACAATCAAATTAAAAATGGCTCTAAGTTTAAACACTAATAAATGTTGGATACATATTTGGTATTTGAAAATGTAAGGTGAAAAATTAACTTTGTTTTATAATGCTATCAATTAGTAAGAAACATCTTTAAAAGAACATACATAAAGATCTGTTTTTCAAGTAGAGACGGGGTCTTGCTCTTGCACAGACGGTTCTTGAACTCTTGAGCTCAGGCAGTCTACCCCACCAGCCTCCCAGCGTGCTAGGATTACAGGCATGAGCCACTGCACCCAGCCTCATTCATGAAGATCTGGAAACCTGCTATGATGGTATTTCCGTAAGATAAATAATTACTTCAACTACTTAGTGATTTGCAACTAAGTCTTTACTTTAAAAGCGAGACGCTTCCTGTTTACAACTTGACGGCAATAGACGGAAACTGCAGTTTAAAGCTATAAGAGGAATTCTCCCAAGGACCTTCTGGAATAGATTTTAAAAGTTCTCACATGGATGGAGCTGGAACATATTCTTCTTAGCCAAGTATCTCAAGAATGGAAGAAAAAGTATCCAATGTACTCAGCCCTACTATGAAACCAATTTATAGCTTTCATACAAAAGTTATAACCCAATTATAACCCGAGAATATAGGGGAAGGGGAGAGGGAGGGGAGGGGAAGGGGGAGGATGGAGGGAGGATGGGTGGAGGGAGGGTGATTGGTGGGACCACACCTATGGTGCATCTTACAAGGATACATGTAAAATTTACTAAATGTAGACTATAAATGTCTGGACACAATAATTAAGAAAATGCCAGGAAGGCTATGTTAACCAGTTTGATGAAAATATTTCAAATTGTATATAAAACCAGCACATTGTACCCTATGATTGCATTAATGTACACAGCTATGATTTAATAATAAAGTTATCATGTGTATCAGCTAATACTTTTTTTTAAAAAGGTAAAGTATTGTTTCTTTTTGGATAAAATACAAATTGAGTTAAATGCAGAATATTTAAACTGTTAGTTTTATTATTCCTGAATATTTAGAAAGATGGTCATTTTTATTTTACAACCTGCTCTTTTCCCTTATTTTCTCTTCCACTATTTCCCTGTGCTCTTTATGAGGTCTGGAAGATGAGACTGCGACATTCACATGCCCACATGACGGGCAGCCTTCCAGTCATCCAGAGCCATGTGCTTGGGCATTGACAGCTGGGCTGTCCACCTCTGATCCATCCTATCTTTCTCAGAGCTTCCGGAAGGACACCTTCCCTTGGTGACCTATCAGTTTCCTGAAAGCTGACGTGACACATTGGAAAGAAAAAGGAACGTAATGCGAAGTCTTACCCTGCAAATCTGTTCTTGAGTAACAGTGACACTTTTTACACTGTTTTACAGAGCTCTGACATTAGCCGTTTTACCAAAATAAAAAACCAGACCATTATTTAGAGGCTATTAACAGGGGCAGTACCATTCTTCTGGGGCCATTTTGGAGATGTGTAGTGGTGTTTTGGGGTATCTTAACAATCAGAGGGCACTCTGGTTTCCAGCAGTTGGACACCAGGGATGACAGATGCTCTGCTGTCTGTCAATTTGTAGGATGGTCCTGTATAAATAAATGTCCTGCATCTCGCATGGCAGAACTTTTAAATGTCCTTCTGGTCAGTCATGTAGGTTGAGATTCTGTAATGATCTGAGTCTAGAACTGTTACACACAGGTGTACGACACATTTTTCTCCACACAATTTTAACATACACTGGACTTTCTGAGACTGAGGCTGCTGTATAAACAGTGGTGGGGGAAGACTGTGCTTGGTTTATGCTGAACTTTACACAGAGTTCTCCAGTCTGGAAAATGCTGTCCTGCCAATTCTCTTAACTCCCCACCCCCAGGTCAGTCTCCGTAATGCTCGACATCTGTGATTATTCTATGAAGAGGCCGATGGCCCAGTAACTTTATCATATCCTCCGATGTCCTCGGGTGTGCGTATTTAAATATAGTAGAACCTCTGTAAGTTGATCACCCCAGGGATTGTAACAAACTAGTTAACATACAGAGGTAGTCAACATAAGGAACGAGGCCTACTGTACTGACCCCTACGTGTGGCGCATGTCCAGTCCATGAAAATTAGGTCAATTTAAGGAGGTGGTCAATGTAGGGAGGTTCTACTATATGTGCTTTTATTACCAACTACTCTTAAAATGTCTTTTATATTTATGCAAAGGCCTTAGTCTTATTATGAAGGTATACATGTAAGCAAATTTTATTATACATAAATTTCATTTCAGAATAGTGAAGCCTTACAAACTATGTTATGAAAAGTGGGGGATGCACATAAAAATTTAGCAGTCTTTGAACCACCACCCTGCCATAAAAATGATAAATGAACTTCAGACAATTTATTCTAGATTTCAAATGAGCTTAGCTGGACATTAGTGTCATGAGCATAAATAGTCATGACATGATGTTTTGGTCAAGAATGGACTATAGACATGATACGAATCCCTAAGATTATAGTACAGTATTTTCACTGCACATTTCCTATGTTCAGCTATGTTTAGATACACAAATATCATTGTGTTGTAACTGCTTATGGTATCCACACATAGGCAGGTCTGTAGCCTAGGAGCGGTAGGTCATCCTAGATGGCCTAGGAGGGTAGTAGGCTGTACCATCTAGGTGTGTATAAATTCACTCCATGATGTTTGCACGGTGACAAAATGAAACTGCCTAGTGCTGCGTTTCCCAGACGTATCCCCACTGTGCACCGACACGTGACCACCCGCACCATCACCCTTCTGGCAGCTCAAAGCCCATAAACTCACCTCTAGTGTGATCCTGTTCTTCACCAAGAGTCCAATCTTAATGTCCATCAAGTTCAGGTCTTTCTCCAGCTGCTGATTGGCCCTGATCTTGGTCACCACTTCTTCCCTTAATCGTGCGACCTCCAGTTCCTCCTGGAAATCCAAATCACTTTGGTCCAGAAGGTGTACAAATTTGCGGATTACGCTTAATGGTGGGTTTGGGGAGCCAACTGTAGATAAAGGGGTGGGCATACTTGAATTAGGAAAGCAGGAATGATTATCAACAGGAAAGAAACCAGGTCTTTAAATGAAGTATTCATACAAAAATACACCAAAGGAAGTAGTTGGTCTGTGGAGAGAATCTTTATGCCCCTAAAAATCTGGATAAGGAGACGGATCATATGAATACACGCACAAAACCAGACGTCTGGCCCCGATATTTTTTAGTTACCTAACCACTCATTTATGAGTCCTCTCTCACACTGTTCTGGACTCACACACTGAGGTGACAGTCCTATCTGTGCCTTATTCCTGAGGAACCACGGAAAGAAAGCTAAGTTACCTCTGAGACCTTGTGGCTGGGTCAGACAATGAGATTTATGTTCCTGCTGCAGGAAGCAGGAAGCAGTTCCTCAGCCTGAAAGATCTTAGGAAGGAACCAGACGTAGTTGAAGCTGAATTAGAAAAGGTCAAGGAAGGGAGGACTGCAAGGCCAAACAGGAACCCGTGGAATGTAAAGTGGAAAAAATGTTCTCTCAGCAGAAATTAAAAGGTTTCAGACATGGAAACTTAGTTCTTGTTCCTCCACCACAGGCTGAGGGGACGCGCTCAGAAGCTGGGGTGCCAGCCCTAGTCTCTGACAGGCATATTCTCCTATAAATTCTGAAACAGTTTCCCTCAGCACCTGGAACTTTAGTCTCTAATATCCCGGCATTCTGACTCTCGAAATATATATATATATATTTTTATTGTGCTTAGTGAGATCAAGTCTGTCAGAATAAACTGGCCCTTTGAGAATGAATGATCAGAGCTCAGCCCAGCAGTGGTGACCCCGGTAGCGTCCCTCCTTTACACCTAAGGACCATGCCTGCCTTCTTTGTGTTGTCAGCTTGGTTCTGTGGTGCTGTGAAACTCCAGGGCTCAGAAGAACTAACCCACAAACAATTAATAGCAGAAAACCAGCACCGACACCAATCTACAGTTATCTATAACTTATAGTTATAGTGGTAAAATATATCTATTTTACCACTTCTGCTGGTCTTTATTAGAGAAATTACCTTGCATCACGGAAACCTTAATTTCTGAACTCTGAAAATTGGGTCACTGAACTAGGTCACTGAAGCTCATGCCCATTGATTTTCCTGCCATTTCTAGCAAAGACACTGCTAAGGACACGTTCATCTCAGAAAAAGCCTGAGCCATGTGCCAGAGCTCCCTCACACAGCTCAGTGGAGAGAACGTGAGCATCACACCTGTGGCCAGTTTTTGTCTGCTTCTCCCTCCTCTAAGGATCTTGTATCTCTGTAGTATTAAGGGGCCTGTTAAAAACAATCAAATTCATAGTTTAGCTTTACTAATTGTTACATTTCATTAATGATTTGGGCTTTACTATTAAATTCAAATTCAGGCTCAAATTTCCTATTTCCTCTGTCAATGCTGACATCTTCATCACTCTGTGGTATAAGTATTACAATTTCAGAAAGTCACACCATTTTATAGTCTGTACCTACAAGTGGCCACATCATAGTTCCAGGAACTTCCAAGCAGGAATGCATTCAGTGCCGACAGACTAAGAAAAGTGATCTTCTTTTCTAAACACCCTTTCCCCCAAATCTTAGTTTTCTGAAGGTACTTAACTGAGAAAAAAATGAAAATTTACATTTCAGTTACCATGAAACCATTCAATTTGCTGAAATCCAGAAAAGCTTACTTCTAAATACTAACAGTTTCTATCCACCTTTTATGCCCTAGGATAAGATTGCCTGGATTTTTAAATCAAAATTTGTCTTTATAACAAAGCAAAGTAAATACAGGAAAAATATCACTCCAACTACCCAGAAAAATGTGCTACCTGAATGAAATGAAAATTAGCCTGTGTTCATTTGGAAAATCTGTTTTGAATCATCTTTTGTGTACAAAGGTAATTAGAACCCTGCGATAGTGTGTTACAGCTCAGAAAACAAGCCTTCTGTATTGTCTTCTTGTAAAAAATTTAAGAGATATCCACCAACCGAGAGACCTCATTAATTCAAAAGTGGAGAAGTTGAGGCATTGAAAAGATTGACGGTTCTTACTTTGCGCATACAAATTCTGGAATCTAGTGAGATAAGGTATTACTCAGTAGATGCTGAAGGTTGGAAGCAGAGCCCAGACACCAAAGCCTCTCTAGGCTCCTTCCTTTACAAGCAACAGTGAATGTCTTTCTTGAGCCACACATTTCACTCCTTCATCTGGATAAACTTTAGATAATAAAGGGTGCTGCCCAAACTACTTACTGTAAGCAATGCATTTATCAGAAAGCTCTTGACTTACTCTGGGACACATACATGTTGTGATGTCAGAATATTAAAAATTTAGAACATAAGGAATCATTTTATGTAAAAAGTCAAAGTAACAGGCCAGGCATGGTAGTTATAATCACAGCACTGTGGGAGGCCTAGGCAGGAGGATTGCTTGAGGCCAGAAGTTCGATTTTAGTCTGGTCAGCACAGTGAGATTCTATTTCATTCATTCAAAAAAAAAAAAAAAAAAAAAAAAGCTGGGCATGGTGGTATGTGCTAGCTACTTGGGAGGCTGAGGTAGGAAGACTGTATGAGCCCAGAAACTCAAAGTCACAGTTGAGCTATGGTCATGCCACCATACTTCAGCCTGGGCAACAGAGACCCTGTCATTTACAACAAAACAGTGGGGGTGTGGTAGCTCAAATCTATAATCTATCCTAGCACTCTAGGAGGTTGAAGCAGGTGGACTGCTTGAGCTCAGGAGTTTAAGACCAGCCTGAGCAAGAATGAGAGCCCGTATCTAAAAATAGCTGGGTGTCGCATCAGCCATTCCAGCTACTCAGGATGCCGAGGCAAGAGGATTGCTTGAGTCTGAGAGTTTGAGGTTGCTGGGAGCTATGACGTCACAGCACTCTACCTGGTGTGACAAAGTGAGACTGTCTCAAAAAACAAAACAAAATGAAACAAATACAAGACACACACACAAAATAGGCAGAGTTGGGACCACAAGGAGACGGCAAAAAATGTAATTGCTATCTAGGATAGTTTTATTTTATTTTGCTATTCTCAAACTTCCTACAAATGGAATATGCTAGTATTACAATAAAAAAAATTTAAAAACCATAATTGCTATGCAGAGTCCAGAATGAAGTGACAGGAGATTTTTGTGGTTACCATCTTTGGGGGACGAGACTTCCTTTTTATTCTTATTTCAAAAATTTCTTACATAAGCATGTTTATTCTTAAAATGAGGCAGAAAAGAGTTATAGGCCGACTAATCAATTAAACAATTAAAATGTAAGTTCAGTTTCTGGTTAAGTCTTTTGAATTAGATTCTTGACTCTAGCTCAAATTAAAAAAAAAAAAAAAAAAAAAATCAGCATTTATGCCAACCCTATTGGTTTTGAAAAAGAAATTATACCTGCTAGGCTGATCCCTTCTACTTATATACAGAAAAGCCCTTTCCTTTTTTTTTTTTTTTTTTTCCATTTTTCTTCTTCTTTTTATTTCATTATTTATTTATTTGCAGTTTTTGGCTGGGGCCAGGTTCGAACACACCACCTCTGGTATATGGGGCCAGCGCCCTACTCCTTGAGCCACAGGCGCCGCCCAGCCCTTTCCTTTTACTAAGTGCTCCTCTGTGTGGGGGCTGTGGTACTCGGGCCTGAGATGATCAAAATCCACTGGAAATGATGTGTTATCCTTTGTTCTTAGAACAGCCTCTGAAGTAAGATGAAAAGAACTCATCCTTCCCTGGTAACAGGACCCCACGCTCTGTTTCAAAATGCCCCCACTTACCCAGTGTTTTGTAGTCATCTCTAGCCTTGTTTGCTCTCAACAGTGACTGTATTTTCACAATTGCATGTTTCTGCAAAAGATTGAGACAAGTCATGACCTCCTGGAGTCCCATCTACTCCACTGTTTCAGAATTTAGAACATTTAAGAAGTGGGGGTATGTTAACAACTGACAGTATTTAGATGTGATGTATCTGATATTTATTTTTCCATTTTCTTTGAAGAATGGGTAGGATAAATTAAAGTATAAACAAGACTGTGGGGGAGGGTCTGTTTACATAAAAAGATCTAAAAAGGGAAAAGCATTTTGTTCAGAACTTAAGATGATTCGATCTATGTTCCTGTATCTATTCTTTAAAGATTCTGAAAAACAAACAAACCTCTCCTATGAGCTTCTATTGAAATAATGCAGTTTTAAATTGAAAAACTGTACAAACAATGTTAGAAAATATTTCTCTAAAGGCGTCTTCTTGGTCTTTCTAGATCATACTTCTCCCTCCTAACTGTTTTCTATCCAGTCTTGACTGGTAAAGTCTGACTCTCAACATGAGTTCTGAATTTTACAAAGTCAGTCTCTAAATATTATCACCTTAAGTTCTAAGTGCTGCTCTTTCCTAAGCGTTCATTTCCACCATTTAACAAAAACCACTCAAGGCTGGCATTCAATAAAGCATTAATTTAGTTCATTCTCAACCTGGGCAAAGCCCCACACGCATTTCTCTTACATGGTCTCTGAAAAACTGTAGTCGTGAAAGGTAGCTTTTTCTTGCTGACATCATTCGGAACCAGGACTGAATCTAAAAATAAGTAGAGAAGTCAAGGCAATCACCAAACACCTCTTAGCATAGTTTTATGCAGTTTTTCCAAAAATGATATTTGATAAAAAAAAAATTAGCAGCCCACTAAATAACAAGATACCTAAAGCCTCCTGTTCATCTCCCACTTCCTTCATTGCTTTCTCTTAAGGCAGCGGTTCTCAATCTTCCTAAGGCTGCGACCCTTTAATACAGTTCCTCATGCTGTGGTGACCCTCAACTACAAAATTATTTTCGTTGCTACTTCATGTATGCAAAAATATGTGTTTTTCAAAAATATGTGTTTTCCAGGCGGCACCTGTGGCTCAAAGGAGTAGGGCCGGCCCCATATGCCGGAGTGGCAGGTTCAAACCCAGCCCTGGCCAAAAACTGCAAAAAAGAAAAAAAAAAAGTGTTTTCCAATGGTCTTTGGTGATCCCGTGAAAGGGTCATTTGACTCTCAGAGGAAGCCACAGGTTGAGAACCGTTGTCTTAAGGCAATGTTTTTCAACATTTTAAAAATCTCATGGCACACTTGAACCTACAGCTAAACATCCTTGGAACACTGAAATTGTGTTGATCAAAAGAAAAAGAGTAAAAAAAAATATACTTAATGTGTTTTGAATTTCTTTAAAAAAAGAACTTAATGATCTTTGAAAATGTTCATGGTACGCCTAGGATCCTCTTGCGGCACACTGGTTGAAAATCACTGTCCTAAGGCATTCAAAATATTTTACATGCTACTTTTAATCTTATCACCTTCGTTGGAGAGAGGTAGGGACAATAATGTGACTTTGTACTATTTTGCTTTAAGCTCAAATAAAAGCCAAGAGGGAAGGCATTTTGCTGAGAGTTGCAATGAGCCAAAGCATCAAACTAAGTCTGGGAGTTCCTGTAGCATCTGTGAAATGCACCTAATCCTTTACGTGTTTATAGTAAAACATCCTCAGAGGTCTCGTAAGAGACCTGCCACCACCAGTCTTCTGAGGGCACTCGCACCTGTTCCATGATGGATCCAGGCCATTATCTCATTAAAGAGCTAATGTATAATGGAGCTAGACCAGATTAAAAGGTCCTTTAAGCTAATCTCATCTGATTCCACTTTCTCTTGTGCTTCCACTATTTCAACTGTCATCTGACTTCCAAGTTGTCTACAAGTCCATTTTTGGACAAGCCTTTGTCTTACTCCCTCACCTGGACCTGTCTGCTCATGTGAAAAGCCAGGTGAGACTCGCTCAGGCCCTAGTACAGGCACTAACCCACCCAGCTCTACTTCTTGGCATTGATTTTGCATTTGCCATACAATGAGAGGTTTTGTGCCCTTATATCTGAGCGTTCTGATAATGATTAACCCTTCTATGTCCAGCGGTTTTGTGAATAACCACCTTTTTGAAGTTGGTTTCCTAGCCTGCCAGTGGTTTCTCAGAGTAACTGAACATAACATTGGTTTCCATGTGGAACCACATGCAAAAATTAATTATGCAAAAATATTTTGGCTGAAAAACTCTGTAAAAATATTCCTCCATTGTATACATTTTAGATTAAAATAAAAAAACAGAGTATATATACTACTTCAACTTCTCAGTAATCAAAGGGATAAGCAAATCTGAAAAGAGGAGCATGAAATAAAGTCGGGTTTCCCCAAGAGTTTTAATAATCCATCTGAACTTTCTAGAGAAAGAGCATTTAGTGACTACAAAACACTTTGGCATGTGTTCTCACCACCTTGTCAGGACCAGCGCCAGTCACCGGCTGGCTTGCTGGAACATGATTAGCTAGCAGAGGAGCACAGTTGGCATTCAAACCCAGGCCTGCCTTCTGACTTCAGCTCACACATACCCTTTTCCCACAGCTGTCTTCCAGAATCAAAATGAGAGGAAAACTCTCAGCCACGCACTTGATACGGAAAAAAAAAAATATTTACCTTCACAATAGAATAAATATTATCCCCAAAGGTCTGTCGTCTCACCATATATGCTTTCCGTTGTTTATATCCTTTCCAGAAAGCCTGAGGAAAAGAGAGAAGTGCAGAATTATTTACGAGCAACCGTCTCCCAGTTTATTTAGAAAGCATAAGAGGACAGCATATTGCAGAGTACGGAGCCAGGACACTGTCAGGGATACGCCCCTCCAACTCTCATCTGGACACCCTCACTGGGGACAGCAGCATTTACCACGACACAGCACACCAGCTCAGGCCGAGACGTGTCCCAAGCACAAGACAGAGCAAGGGTGAGAAATCACCAGGTAAGAGCCTAGTTCCCTGCTTGGAAATACTTTACTAGTACAAGGCCCTGGGCGATGCAACAAAAAGGAATAATAAAATGGAATTTCTCCTAAACACAAACAGTATGCACTGGGTTTAATTTGGTAACAGTATAAAATGCTTGAACATAATAACTAGTAGTGTCTTTACTCCAACAAGTGGCCCCCTGTGGCCCAGACAAGAAAGAAAGATGCCACACTGGTGCCTCTGAATCCTTTGGGTGCCTAAAAATAGGAGTGGTGCAACCATTTATTACGTCACATATCCCCACATGAAGTTATTGATGCTTCATCAAAATAGCTGTATAGACATCAGAATTAGAATTTTTACAGGAAACACTTACAAAAACTGGACACAAACAAGTATCTGTAGAAGGATTAAAGTCACAACCTATCAGTTTTCTCCAATTCATTTATGAGCATCTTTTTATTGAAACATATCTTTGTAACTTATCCCAATTCCCTGATCTTGTTTTTCAACTTAGAAACGAGATAAAAGTTCCTTGTTATGAAGGGCAAATACAAAGATCAAATTTTTTTTTAAATTTATTTTCATGTATGTGTATTTTACTTCATCCTTTCTAAAATGGTACATGAAATATTATTTCAAAATTAACATGCTTGGTTGAAATGATTCAAAATGAAATAGGATGAAATCAAAATGATTAACTGCGCACTTGCTCCAGACTTACCCTCTTAATCCAAATTCCTAGAAATGACACATATGCTTTTTAAAAAACATTTATCAGCTATGATTTGATAAAAAAATTAAAAAAAAAACAAAACACATTTATTTTTGAAAGAATTGACTCACAGGAGCAATTGCGCATCTCTTTACTCAGCTTCCCTAAATGGTAACACCATACAAACATATCTTCAAAAACATTCACAAAAGTGCTGGAAAATAAAACATATGGATAAAAGTTATGAGGGTTCCTGGGAGAGAGAATGCAACTAAGAATGGACTGAAAGAGGAAACCACAGAATAAATTTCCCCCCAAATGTGAGAACATCTCTGGGGTGGCTCTGAGCTTAAAGGAACCTTTGGCAGCAGAGTAATTTGGGAACAAATATCATCTCATCCATTTGCCAATCAGTGGATACAAAAGCATTTATGGTGTGGAGCTGAGAAAACTGCCATTTTTATATTGCTAAATTCCCTCCCTAAAATTCCCCTTTAGGGAGGGAATTTAGCAATATAAAAATTTAAAACTACTTAGCCTTTCACCTAGTATTTCTAGTTTCCAACATATCTAGCCCAGATGTTGATGAGGATTCGGAGAAAATGGAACACTCATATACTGTTGGTGGAGATCTAAATTAGTACAACCTCTACGGAAAACAGGATGGAGATTTCTTAAAGAACCAAAACCAAAACTACCACAAAACCCAGCAATCCCACTACAGGGTATCTACCCAAAGGAAAAATCACTATATCAAAAAGATATCTGCATTCCTTTGTTGCTCACAGCACTATTTACAATAGTGAAGACAGAACATCAACCATGAAAAATCAACAATGGAATGCTATTCAGCCATAAAAAAGAATTAAATAATGTCTTCTTGCAGCAAAGTGGATAGAACTAGGGGCTATTATCTTAAGTGAAACAACTCAGACACAGAAAGACAAATGACACATGTTCTTACTTATAAGTGGGAGCTAAATAATGTGCACACGTGGAAACCCAGTGTGGACTGATGGACAATGGAGACTCAGGAGGGTGGGGGAGTGCATGATGGGAGTTTGCTTGGTGACTGCAATGTTCATTACCCCAGTGATAGATGCACTGAAAGCCCTGACCTCAGCACATGCAGTATATCAATGTGGAAAAGTTGCATTTGCACCCTGTAACAGATACAAAAATAAATAATAAAGTTAATTGTAAACAAAAAAGAGAAAGACACATCAGGGGTACATGTGCACAGAGAAAAGGCTACCAAGGACACCATGAGAAGGTGACCACCTGTAAGCCAAGGGGAACCACACCTGCCAACACCCTAATCCTGGACTCTGAGCCTCCAAAACAGTGAGAAGTAAATTTTTGTTATTTAAGACTCTTGTGGGCAGCACCCGTGGCTCACTGGGTATGTTGCTGGCCCCATATACTGAGGATGGTGGGTTCAAACCCAGCTCCAGCCAAACTGCAACAAAAAAATAGCCAGGCGTTGTGGCGGGCGCCTGTAGTCCCAGCTACTCGGGAGGCTGGGGCAAGAGAATCGCCTAAGCCCAGGAGTTGGAGGTTGCTGTGAGCAGTGTGACACCACGGCACTCTACCGAGGGTGACAAAGTGAGACTGTGTCTCTACAAAAAACAAAACAAAACAAAACAAAAACAAAACAAAACAAACCAACCAACAAAAAACAACTCTCGTATTTTGTTATGATAGCCCAGGTAGACTAAGGTGTGATAGAGACCTTTTAGATGTAAAATTTCTGGAAGAGCTGAAGGCAAAGGGTGCTTGCAATTGAGAGAGTACTTCTAATTTAATAAGTAAACAAATATGGTCATAGGCCAAGAGCAAGTATAATGTGGATATCTTACCTATAAATGCTTAGCATAGTACCTAGAACACAGTAAACATTCTTTTCTCAATTTTAAGTGAAGCATTTTTTTTTTTCATTTCTGAAACAAGATATACATACAACCAATAGAACTATTTTCCCCTAAAAATATAAAGCAATAAAATTATACTACACTTTGGGTATAGTGTATATAATAAGAGAGATATTAACATGTAAAGTTTTTTATTATAAAGATGCCAATTTCTTCAAAAAACTAAAATTTCAATGCAACTATTAAAAAAAAATCAAGAACTTGTCTAGTTACAATTTTATCAAATGCTTTTGTACTAGTTACTGAGATGAGAAATTTTTCCTCATTTAAGTTCTTACGCTGATAAGGATTACACAGGAATATAAATTATTCAGAAGTTTAAAACTGGAGTAATCTTGACAGTGCTGCTCAAACTTTAATGTGAATCTAAAATCATCTGAGAATCTTGTCAGAATACAGACTAAGATTTAGTAGGTCTAGGGTAAATATTGAGATTTGTATACTCCTAACAAGCTTCTAGGAAATGGCACAGTTGAGTATAAGGCCCACACTTTAAGTAATAAATAGATTTGCAACTGATCATTCATTTAGAAAATGCTATTGTGCAACTGGTTAACAGTGTGGCACTTCTGAAAAGATGGGAGAAATTGCTTTGTGATGCCATCAAGGATTGTTCACAAAAGAGCCAAACAGCACCATAGGAGACTGGGGACAAGGACTCTACTTGTGGGAGAGGGGATTCCACAGCAATCTGACCAGCTACGTGCTTGTTGTGATGCCCCCTGATGGATCATATACTCAGGCGGGTAGCACTGTTTTACACAGAAGTGTGATCGTGTGGGTGTTTATTATACTTTCCTTGGTCCATACTGAAAGGTAAAACACCACACTGGAAATTAATTGGAAATTAAGAAAAGCAGTTTTCTTTCTGTTTTCATGGTACTAGCTAACTTGTAATTTCTGTAACTCTGATTCACAAACATTCTGAATAAACACCTGTCATAGTAACAGATTATGCAACAGTGAACCATTCTGGCCTTGGTGAAATGACCCCACTTGTCCATTCTGTATTATTCTTTTATAACAGGCAGTTCCTGAGTTACAAACATCTGCCATATGTACAATGTACACTTATGAACGTAGGCTGTGATAGTAAGTTCCCCAGTTACAAACATCTCACTGACATGACATACAACTTATACTTATGAATGGGGCTATTATAGGTAATAGGTAAATATACCTGTTCCAACTTACATACAAATTCAACTGAAGAACAAACCTAGAGAACCTATGTCATTTGTAACTCTGGTACTGCCTGAACTAAAGGTTAAAACCTCACCACCTTGAGTAGTGACCTTGAGATTTGATTATTATGTTTCATCTTATTACTTAGTCAATTTTTCTGGAATCCTTCTCCATTTATAAATACTTTATTGTTACCTTTCCAAATGAAGGTAACTTGACTGAATACAGAATTTTATCTATAAAAGCAGAATACATTCCTCATATTTCATTTGTCACAATTCTGTATTATCCTTTTTTTAGTCTGCAAGTTTTAGTTCATCAACACTGGCTTTTCTTATTCTTTTAAACAAAACCGTCATGCATAACCATACATTTTACAGACCTTCTATAATTACCGATTGTTTATTATAAACAAATATGGGGATAATGTTGGGAGAAAGGAACAGTTAATGATGCAAAGGAGACAAAATTCTAAAGTATGAAGATACTTAGATGTGGCTTTTTATAGAAAATTGCGGATGGAAAGGATTTACAAAAATATCAGTCTCATTCTTCTCTTTGGTATGAGAAGTTGTGGGAAAATTTATAATAGCCATCTATTTTGTTTTGTTTTTTGGTAGTATAAATATATTTTCTGTGTAGAACGTCTGTAAAAAAAAAACCCCAAGTCTTTCAAAATACCTAGACCCTGAGGTTACTGCTGTTTTTTTAACTATTAACCTCTGAAAAATATGACTTGATGAACTGGTTGCTTTGCTTGAGAACTGAGTAGCCAGTACAGTGATAACCAAATTACCAAAGCCAACTTCTGAGGCACAAGCACTTGTGCGTTCTTGGTTAGCCAAGAAAGCCCTAACGACTGGCTTCTTTTCCCTATCTCCCGAAGGTAAGACCCAGCCATCTAAAAGAGCAGTCAGTGATACTAAGACAGGACAGCCGTCAACAGGGTCACCTCCTCCCCCTCATCCCAGCCCCTGCCGCTGCTCCTGGGAGTCTGAAGCCGTTTCAGAGTAGCTTATCTTTCTTTGGCAGGATGACTGAGGCAGTTTCTAACCTCAAGATCAGTAACACAATGATTTCCAGGGATAAGCTTTGGTGTCTGCCACTATAATGTCCTTTCTTAAAAAGTGGTATTGTAGCTTCTTTTGTTAAAAGCAAACCAACCGGGTGGCGCCTGTGGCCCCATATGCCGGAGGTGGCGGGTTCAAACCCAGCCCTGGCCAACCCCCCTCCCCCAAACAAAACAAAAACAAAAACAAACCAACTACCCTTTTATTATAGTTATCTATCACCCCCTCCTTTTGTTTTCTTCTGATCTCCTGCTGTGCCATGGCCTTGGGTCCCCACTGTTGCCCGCTGAATCATTTCATCATTTTTTAACTGCTATTGAGCACGTAAGAGCCACATATTGGGAAAAACCTGTTATGAAATTATCCCGTTCGGTCCTCACAACTTTGCACTTTTAACTGGCATTAGAATTTCCCGATGACAAAGTGTGTTTTTAATCATCTCCTCTTTCTCTCAGCTTCTGTCCTAGGCTCTCCACATCTGTTTTAATTATTTCCAGAGTCTGTTGTACATTGTACAGTTATTAATTCATTTACAGTCCACGATGTCCTTATTTCTCATCCTCTCCCTAAGTGTCAGCCAGTCTTTTCACTTTATTCTTTTGCCTTGTTTCTATAAGTCTACTTCTCATTAAATTCCTTGTAAGTAAAAAGCTGTTTCAGTATAAAATTTTCTTCTGTTTTCTGGAAGAGTATGCCTAGATGTTTACTCCTTTTATATTTTATAAGTTATATTCCTTTTTCTGTTTTTGAAACACAGTTTTTTTGTTTGTTTTTTTTTTTTTTTTTATGAGCAGACTTCTTATGACTCAGGCAATTTTCAGCGCCTTCTAACTGCTCAGAAGTCATGTGACTGTGTAAGTTCTCCTGGACTTCCTTCCCTATTGACCTGGGCATCATTTGATTAATTCCATAAGCATTTGAGACAGAGGTTGGAGGTCGATTGCCTTCTCTGTGCCACTGCGCAGTTCCTTGGTAGGCGACTGAGAGTAGGGAGGGTGGTGTAGCTAGGGTGTGTGGCTGGCCTTGGCCTAGGAGCTTTGTCTTTTTATTTCTCTGCAAATTTGTTAAGACTATTATATCTGGGACCAATTCAGCCAGTTAGACATCTTGAGCTGTTCCATGTAGGAGAAATTCTCAGATACCAAGAACATTCCCCTAAGTCAGGGCGAACTAGCCACTTTGGTGAGAGATGAGACTAAGCGTGACACCTTTCAGTTCATGATCTTCTGCTTTTACCGGTCAGTAGGTTTCTACTGATTGCATATTCACCTCTGGTGCATACCTGTGAGTAGACTTACCTGTAGACCTCACACCCTCTTTGCTAGGAAACTGTCAGAAGGGTAAATAAAAGCAAAAAAAAAGCAAGGTGGGATGATGGCTTCTTCTTCAATCCTCCTCCCTTTGCTGAGGTGGAAGAAAAAGCCTCCAAATGATTACTCCCATCCCTCCCCCAACCTTCTCATACTTTTGCCCCGAGCTCTAATATCACACCCTGGGCTGCTCAGGATGCCTTCCAGCTGCACCTCTGCATTGCGCCTCGAGACTGGAGAGTGTGGGGTTGGTCCAAACTGCATCACAATGGCTGGCACTGAGTTCTGTGCAAATTTAGAGCTGTAGAGTCAGTGCAGACAATTCTATTTTGGGACTGTTGTTCACTTCCTGTGTCCTGCCTACCATTTTTTTTTTTTTTTCCACTTATTCAACCTCCCATTTGTTCAAAGGAATAAACTGGGACACTCATTGGCTTCCCTAGAAAAATACTTTGAGTATCTGATTTGCAGTACAAACTTCTTTTAAAAAATTTACCAGTTCTGCTTTGCTGATATCTTAATCTCTGAGCAAATTGAAACATTTGAACACTTATCACATGCAAGGCACAAGAAGACAAACATTTGTAAAACTCATTTTCCTCCCTGGACTTTGCAGTTAGGTGGAGAAAGCAGATGAGTTCATGACTGACCACAAAAGAGAAGGTCTTCAACATAAAATCTTTCCATTTAGGAAATGTCATAGCTATTGGTCAAAGGACACACCCATCAAACACGGCCAGTGTCTGAAAGCATTCATTTGAACCCACGACGAGAGGACAAACATGCAGCCTCTGGAAGCCAGTGGTTGGTGGAGGGTGCCAGAGGGATACAAGAAGCAACACCGAAATCTGGCAGGTTTTTCTCCTGCCAACCAGAAGGTTTGAACAAGTCATACAGGCTCAAACATAACTCAAAATAAAAAATTTGGGAATGAAGATTTCTCTTGCAGACCTAAATGAAGAAGAAAAGATTATGGAAGGAAAAAGATACTTTTGGAGATGCTAAATCTGTTTGATTTCATTAGTTCTTCCATTCTTTCAGGCTAGAAGAGCACAGAGGCTCAGATGCCTCTTTTTACTTTTTCCACCAACCAGTAAAAAACTAACTCCCGAAGCCTCCGAGTCAGGTAGAAGGTAACACATGGAGATCTCGCTTTTTAGAGAAACTAGGCTTTGATTCTGAGGTGTCCCTTTGGCTCCAACTAGGCTGGCAGCAGGTGGATCTGTACAATTACAAAGGGCTCCGGGCGGCGCCTGTGGCTCAAAGGAGTAGGGCGCTGGCCCCATATGCTGGAGGTGGTGGGTTCAAACCCAGCCCTGGCCAAAAAAAAAAAAAAAAGGGCTCTGGAACAGGCTCCAGGAGACCACACATTAAAAATCACTCCTCATCAACATACTGCCCATCTTAAAGCCTCGGTGAAGTAGACTACAGGGCACTGATTAAGTCACACTCGGCAGTCAGATTTATTACAATGCTGGCAGTTGAGTGTCCTATCATCAAATAAAACATTTTCAGGGGAACATGACAGTGTTCCGTAACCAGTGGTAGGTGATTCACATACCTGTATTTTGACCACATTCGCTTCTTGTTCATACAAAAATGATTTCCTAGCTGCAAACTCTTCCATAAGGGGGTTTCCTGTACTTGCAGCTCGAAAGCGATGAAGCAAATCTTCAGAAGCAGACCACATATTCTCACGAATGTACCCTACCGTGACTTCCTCAATAATATCCTGGCAAGAGATAGTTCTTATGGTTACACTTCATACATCAGGCGAAAGGGGCACCTAAAATAGCGTCTGGATAGTTTATCATTAAGACAGTGTTATGAATAGCTCTCTTTGGCTTGGTTTAAAAACAGACTTAATCAGAGCCAAGGGATGAACCAGCTTAGCTTCTTTCTAGCGACATAATTTTGGAATCCTCTGAGCTTGGTGCAAACATGGCTGAATGATTTCAGGATTTGGAGGCGAAGAAGCATGGGTGATGCTGGCAAGGCCCAGGCATGAGGCTTGAGCTCCACAGAACGTAAAAAGGATAAGGATCATGGGTGTAAAAACATGCATGGCTTCCTTACTCCCTTGGGCTGCTGAGGGAAAGACAGCAGAGCCCACGAGGTCCTCAGGCTTCTCTCCCCTACCCCCGTGTTCCCCAGGCCACAGGAGGCAGATCCCTGCAGTGAGCTGGGGGAGAATTCAAAACGATGCTCTGGGGCAAAACAAAACACTTGGAACAGAAGGAAAGGTGGGAAAGGAAACACAAGTGCGTCAAAGGCAGAGGAATCTAGAGGAATGAGAACCAAGAAGGAAGGGGTTATAAGAAGACTTCATGTGGGTTCTGAACTGGGTGTACTTTTATGTTCTTTGGGAGACTATAAAAGACTAGACTCAATAGTTGGTTAAACAGTAAAAGTGAAATCATATAAAAGATGCATAAACACCTTTAAGAGAAGGCACATATGTGTGTGTTCATTTAACTTCAGGTTGTTCAGAAGAGATACAATTTTTTTTTTTTTTTTTACAGTGTTAGACCCTCCACTGTTTAATTATCTATCGTAACCAACTGATGCTCAATATAACAATGAGTTATACCCGGAACATCTTTGGATGCCACATGAGCAATTTTTGATTCCAAATTTTAACTCTTTGATGCTGCTGATTTAAAGTTTGATATGTGTTTTCAATCATGGCATATGATCTTTTAGTAGGTCCATAACTTCATTAAAAAACAGCACTAAGGGCGGTGCTACACCCAGGCTGGCAGGTTTGAGCCTGGCACAGGCCAGCTAAAACAACAACTGCAATGACAACTGCAACAACAACAACAACAAAAAGAAAAGCCAGCTGCTGTGGTGGGCAAGAGGGAGGGAGGCTGAGGCAAGAGGATCACTTGAGCCCATGAGTTTGAGGTTGCTGTGAGCTGTGACGCCACAGCACTCTACTGAAGGTCATAATGTAAGACTCTGTTTCAAAAAAAAAAAAAAAAAAGCACTAATAACTCATTGCTACAATGCCGTTTCCTTAAAAATTGTAAGAACTCTGACCATCTGAAGTTAGTTAATAAACAATGTTCTTAGCTATTTTCTTGTGATTAAGAAGTTTTGGTAGTACTGTCTAACTCAGACAACATTTTTTCTCTAGGTTTTAATAAATACTATATCAGTGATTCTGTTCACAATACTGCTACAGTGCTCTATCTTTGATATTACTGACCTTTAGCAATTACATAAAATCCGTTTGTGTGTTCTATTTTTCCCCCCCAAACCAGAATTCAATTATCATCAGCATTTTCTCTTAAAAATACTAAAATGCCTGCATCCACCACCAATTTTCTTTTTTGGGTCCAACTTTTCATCTTAAGTCCAAAGCATTGGTGAGCATTCCTTTGAGAGTATTTCTTCTGGGAAGCAGTAGTCACTTTTAAAGGAGCTGGGTACCTATGCTAGAATAAATCAATTTTTTAAGCCTCCAACTTGTGTGATTAATTCCAGAGCAATGGGCACATGGTGGCTGTGTCAGAAACAATGGGGAAAGTGGAAAAGGTACAAAACGAGAAACTGGCGTACTGGGAATGGACCTGTTTATGAAATCTGTGCAATTGGAGAATTAGTGTAGCTGCTTTACCCACCCTGTGCCTCAGTTTCCCCATCTCAAAAAAAGTAAGATGAGAATATTTACTTTGCTTCCAGTTACAGAATAATTTAGGGACCAAAATGACGTGAACGGACATTGGAACGTGAAACTCTGCACTAATACGGGGTACTGGCTACGTCTGTGGTTTCAGAAGACCTTTATTTGTGGTGCTACACGTTCTTTGGGTAGTTAGAAAGATTACTTCTGACCATAACTTATTTCATAAATTTCACACTGTCCTGACTTTATTCTGCCATTTCTTCATGGCCTTCCACCCATCTCTGACAAAGCAAGGCACCCCCTCACAAAGGCAGCCACATGGCCTCACTACCTGTGTATAGCTAAATCTTTTGTTTTTGGAGGCCTACACCACATATCTAGCTCCTTATTCTTGTGTTGTAAGAACATAAATTCTCAGATCTAATAAAGCCATGGTCACAGAGAGGTCAATCTATTGTCAAAATGCTCCCTTCATTTTTCTATGCAGAGAGGAAGAACCGAAAAATGAATGAAATTAGGTGACTTAGAACTGGAACTGAAAAGAGCTCTTTGGCCTTACTCTTTCTTATAGTTTTTCTCTTTTTGTTTTTTAAATGAATACCGAGTCCTTGGCTCCTATATATATATATAATAATTGATATTTGGGAAGAAATTAGGACTAAAATGGAAAAGGCACACAGAAGGAAATTAGTATGTACCCTAAGACTTAGGCCAGCATTGTATACAATGAAAAAAAGCATTTAAGCAAGAGATTTTAATGCAGACTCTTCAAAATGGGTTTCTTCTTCCTATGTTTAACATACTTAATGTCGAAACATCCAATAACTGTGCTATATATATTTACCAACACATTCTTTGCTTCTAACAAGAAGCTCACATAAGAACTATTTATATAGTTTGGTTGAAAAGGGATAGAAGGAGGAATAAATTGCCTGTTTTTGGAGACAGTCTCACTCTGTTGCCTGGTTAGAGTGCAGTGGCCCCATCATAGCTCATAGAGGCCTCAAACTCCTGGGCTCAAGAGATCCTCCTGCCTCAGCCTCCCAAGTAGCTGGGACTACAGGTGTGTGCCACAATGCTGGATAATTTTTCTATTTTAAGTAGAGATGGGGGTCTTCCTCTGGCTCAGGCTGATGTTGAACTCCTAAGCTCAGGTGATCCATCTGCTTTGGCCTCCCACAGTGCTAGGATTATAAGCGTGAGCCAATAGGCTCTGCCTGATAAATTGCTTTTCACAAGTAAAATATGGTAGAAGAAAGGAGTTAAAAGGGATCTTTACTGGTTAAGTAAAAATTCTGATTTACTATATCATGTTTACCTCTTGGTTTGTATAATATATGGACATACGGCTAATTTTTATGTCAGTTAACGAAAAGCAAGTATAAAATACACTCAGCTGTACTGTTTGCACTTATATTTGGACACAGCTTCACTCACAGGTCTAGAAATTATGTTAAGCAATGAAACTATGCTAAGATGATCATTTCAGAAGAAGTAAACATTTGTTTCACCATCCTGTTCTCTGCTTCTGGAGCTATCCTGGATATGGCTGGGATCTAGCAGAGCCCTCTCCAGCACTGTGTAGGAAAAAAATGACATTTTGGTTTGAAAATTTATTTGTAAACTGAGAGGGGGGAAAATGATACATTTTGAAAACTGACAACCAAGGAGTTGTCACTAATTAAACTTAATTCTGTCAAGGAAATCCTTAAGCTTGATTTCTTTGCCGTCCCAAATAAATTGCAAAAGCTTTCTTTTCCCTCTTCTATTTGGTTTTGTTATGCCAACATGGGAAATATTCTGAAAGTTAGACGCACGGTAGCCACATTCAACTGCAGTTTGTAAAGACTTTATTCCATATCGAGCCTTGAACTATATCAATTAGTTCATCTCATCATTTCAATGATTCAAAAACATAGAAAACCAATCACAATGGCTCGGCGCCTGTAGCACAGTGGTTATGGTGCCAGTGACATACACCAAGGGTGGCGGGTTCGAACCCGGCCCAGGCCAGCTAAACAATGACAATTGCAACAAAAAAATAGCTGGGCGTTGTGGCAGGTGCCTGTAGTCCCAGCTACTTGGGAGGCTGAGGCAAGAGAATCCCCTAAACTCAAGAGTTTGAGGTTGCTGTGAGCTGTAACACCATGGCAGCACTCTACCAAGGGTGACATAGTGAGACTCTGTTTCAAAAAAAAAAAAAAAAGAAAGAAAGAAAAAGAGAACCAATCATGCACATCTTCACACTGTTTTCCATCAAACATCAACCTCCTACCTCAATTTCATCTCTGTTGAGCCATGATTTCTTAAGCGAGCATGATTCAGGTTGGACCCAGGAGCTCTCTTTTGTATCAATGTTGTAATAGTAATCATATTTCTCCTGCAGGGTGACTTTCAGCCATGGACCTTCATTAGACACTAAAGAAAAAAGTTCATTAAATTTTACAGAGAAGCAGTCAGTTGTAAACATTAGTGTAGTTTCTTTAACATGTAAAATAATTTAATCAGTGTGTTTTTCTTTCTTTTTTTTTTTTTTTGTAGAGACAGAGTCTCACTGTACCGCCCTTTGGTAGAGTGCCATGACATCACACGGCTCACAGCAACCTCTAACTCTTGGGCTTACGCCATTCTCTCGCCTCAGCCTCCCAAGCATCTGAGACTGCAGGCGCCTGCCACAACTCCCGGCTATTTTTTTGTTGCAGTTTGGCCGGGGCTGGGTTTGAACCCACCACCCTCGGCATTTGGGGCCGGTGCCCTACTCACTGAGCCACAGGCGCCGCCCTAATCAGTGTGTTTTTCACCAGACATTTGGCTAGCCTAAGTTAAGGGCATCAGAAATGATTTGCTAACATGGCATGAATTCAATGCATTCAAAGTCAGATGTCTGCTAAGCCAAAGAAAAAAGGACAAGAGACAAATGTCTAATGCCAACTCTGGACCTCTCCAAAGAAAAGGAAAAGGAATATGTGTAGACATCCAGCATTCAATACATGGTCTCTTCTGTCTCCATGTGGTGCTGTCCACACGTGTTGGCTACCTGTGGTGTATATCCATGTAAACAAAGGAGACCAGGGAACAAGATCCTTTTTGCTCATAAAATCTTACAGCAATTTCTCCGGTAAGGACTGACCCACAGACCCACAGGGACTGTGGCTCATATTTGAGGAGGATCAATGATCTGTATTCAACCAAAGCAGAAGTGATTCACCTTTAGAGATAACTTTATCCAAAGTACAAAACGTCTTATGTACAAAGGTCACCTCAAGTAGGGAAAACAAAAATCACTGGTTCCTCTGACTCATCTTACTTGAGGCAACCACATGAAATAAGGAATATAAATATGGATAGGATGTAGTTTGTGTGCCAGGGAGAAGTGTTAGAAAAACCTATGTCTGGCTTGGCTTAAATGGGTCAAAGGTCAAGAAGAATGTCTCATGTCTCCTCCTCACCAATCCATAAGCTACACTTGAAATTTAGAAAACTGTTTGTTTTGTTGAATAGTCACGATTCCTGTCCCAGGCCAGAGAGCCAAAAAAAAAAAAAAAAAAAAAAAAAAAATTTTGTTTTGTAAAGTTCTTAGACTTCACCAAGTCAGATGCTACCAAGTGAGTGTTAGTCTCATTCCATTTATAGGTAAATCAAAGTTCAAGTCAACGTCTTTACACCATATTTAAATGAATTCAAATAACTAAACGTATTAGTATGTATTAATTCCTTTTGGTTTTAAATGTTCTGTCTGTCAATGCTTAGGAAGAGAGACTTATCCCTTTTCAAATGAGCAGACAAGCCATTCATCTGTTTAGAAACATACTCAAATGCATTGTGAAATCAAGTTAGTACGTTCACAAGTAAATACTATATTTTCAATTGCCAGTAGTTGTCAGATTCATAAATGCTTTCAGAAGGATAATCACCCTTCTTAAGGCAACTCTCTCAGTGGAAAGGAAAGGTGGGAAGCAAAACTAGTGAAAACATCCCTCCTACCACTTGACTCAAGAAGTAGAAAGGTTGGTTAAAAGCCAATCACATTGGCATGAGAAGGTTCTATTTGGGTTGGAATGAGGAGGATTCCAATCATTTTTATACCTCGCTTGAATTTATAGTTAGAGGCTGAAAAGAGCTGCTTTCCAATATAGGTTACAAATATTTTTCTGAAGACATATAGCTGATTTGTTATTTTTAGAGAAAAAACTAATCACAGGCCTTTAAAGAAAACATAAAAGAGAAAAATTCTAGTTAGTTAAGAGGTGGTCAACATTCCAGAAGGAGGAATACTTTCTAGATGGCTTCCAGACAAAATTATACCTATAGATAGGGCAAAACTGAGTTAAAAGGCTGAGTACTCCACCTAACAGTGGACACTTCAGTTTGGCAAAGAACAGATACACTAGAAAAAGAAGAGAGAGGAATAAGAATAAATCACCCTATGCATTCCCAGAAACAATGTTCATCGCTCTATCTGGGGGTAAAAGTCAGTCATTATTTCCCTGGAAAGCTTCTCTTCCTTCTAGAACAGGGGTCAGCAAGTTTTTTGCTATAAAGAGCCAGAGAATAAATATTTTCAGTTTTGTGGACTACAGGTCTCTGAAATAACTGCTCAACTCTACCACTGTGTGTAAAAGCAGTCAGAGACCATATATAAATGAGTGTGGTTGGATTTTGGTGAAGCTTTACTTATAAAAACAGGTGGCAGGCCAGGCAGGTGGATCACACCTGTAACCCCAGTGCTTTGGGAGGCCAAAGCAGAATTCCTTGAGGCCAGGTGTCTGAGATCAGACTGGGTACATGGTGATACCCCATGTCTACAAAATATTTTTCAAAATTAGCTGAGCACAGTCGTATGTGCCTATAGTCCCTGCTACTCAGGAGGCTGAGGTGGGAGGATCACTTGAGCCCAGGAATTCGAAGCTACAGTGAGGTAGGATCAAACCACTGCACTTCTGCCTGGCAATAAAGTGAGGCCCTATTTATTCTTTTTTTTTTTTTCGAGACAGGGTCTCATTCTGTCATCCCAGGCTAGGGTGCAGTGGCATCATCATAGCTCACTGCACTCTCAAACTCCTGGGCTTAAGTGATCCTCCTGCCTCAGCTTTCCACGTGGCAGGGACAACAGGTGTGTGCCACTAGGCTCGGAAAATTTTTCTATTTTTGGTAGAGACAAAGTCTCACTCTTTCTCAGGCTGGTCTCAAACTCCTGGCCTTAAGCAATCCTCTGGCCTTGGCTTATCAAATTTATAGGATTACCTATATGAGCCACTTTGCCTGGCCAGCGGCCCGGTTTCAAAAAAAAAAAAAAAAAAAGAAATACTTTTTTTTTTTTTTGAGACAGTCTCACTCTATTTCCCTGGGCTTTAGCTTAGCTCACAAACCTCAAATACCTGGGTTCAAGTGATCCTCCTGCCTTAGCCTCCTGAGTAGCTGGGACTACAGGTGCTTGCCACCACCATGGATGGCTAATTTTTTCTATTTTGTAGTAGAGGTGGTGTCTTGTTATTGTTCAGGCTGGTCTTGAACTCCTCAGCTCTCCTCGCAGGACTGGCCCATAGATTGGAGGAAAGAAAAGTGCTGGAGTGACCAGACCTGGTTAAGCTATTGGATGAATTTGATGTCATTTACTGGAATAGGAAGTAGTGGAGAAGGAGTGTTTAGGGGAGCTCACGAATTCTGTTTTGAACACGGTCATTGTGCTTATTAGACCTCCAAGAAGAAATGTTGGGTTGACAGGAGATGTGTAAGTCTGGGGCTCAGTGGGAAGGTGGTGCAGGAGAGTAAATCTGGGAGTCATCAGTATATGGATGACATTGCAAGCCATGAGTCAGGAAGAGATGACTTAGGAAGTGAGTGTGGATGGAGAAGAACAGAGAGCCAAGGCCCAACGCTTTGTTATCCCATTATTCAGGCATGGCAGAGGAGAAGGAGCCAGCGAAGGGACTGAGAGGGGGAGGACGCTCAGAGTAATTTCACAAAATCAAGTGAAAAACTGGCTTCAAGGAAGAGAGAGGACTCTTCCATGTCCATTCTTGCTGAAAGATTTAATAAGATGAGACAGAGAATTAATCATAGTACTGGTAAGATAGAAGCCATGGGAACCTTGATAAGAGTGATTTCAGTGTGCTGAAGAATAGACTCAAAAGACAGAATAGTGAATAAGGATTGGAGAGAGAGTCTCTTTTTTTCTCAGAGTTTTGTTCTGACGGGGAACAAAACAGTAGGGTGGTAGTTGGAAGGAAATGTGGAATGAAAAGAATATATATATATTTTTAAGACAGGGAATATTTATTGTAGCATGTTCATTGCTGATGGAGAAATTTAGTAGAGAGGAAAACTTTCATGACACCAGGAAAGGAGGAAAGAAGAGATGGGATGTTTTGGAGTGGAGGGGTAGGCCTTAGCAGCAGGTGGGCATCTTTTATATTGGGGAGGAAGCAACAGATGGGCAAGGATGCAGTCAGGGTGATAAATGACATCTTATGTGTTGACATGTACAAGGTGCTGCTCTGGGAGGACAACACTGGTGGCCAAAGATAGGCTGGAATTGAAGGGAGGAGAAATTTAGGAGGCTAAGACAATAGTCAGAGATTAAGCCTCAGGTCACAAGAAAAATGCCTAGTGCTCCCTGGATGAGGGTAGAGAAAACATTAAAACACTTCCGATGTAAATCTGGTGTGGGTGCAGTCAACAGACCACAACCAGCTGCCAGAGCTGCTTGAAAATCCAGTAGATTTTCACCTCCAGTGCTTCCATCTTCTGTCCCTAAGGCCACCCATGCCCAAGGAAAAGGAGGGAGCGCCCAGGTCCCTTCTCAGCACAGGATTGGCAGCTGGGGGCTGGGGGTGGTACAAGGACTGCATTTGCAAACCAAACTAGGGGGACCTGGGGCTAATTGCCAGCTTGGACTATATACCAGCTGTGTGGCCTCAGACAAAAATCTAATATTTATAAGCATTGTTTTCTTTTCTTTTTATTCTTTAACATCTTGTCTTGGACTTCTTATTCCCCTGAGAGGTTATTCAATTGAGAGCAACTGGATGCCGTCATTTCCCTTGAGCACATTCTGCCTGCTGTCCTCCTGACCCACTCTGTTGAGATTTGGATTTCTCTTTCTTCCTTCCTTCCATCCTTCCTTCCTTCCTTCCTTCCTTCCTTCCTTCCTTCCTTCCTTCCTTCCTTCCTTCCTTCCTTCCTTTCCTTGACAGAGTCTCACTGTTGCCATGGGTAGGGTGCTATGGTATCACAGCTCACAGCAACCTTAAACTCCTGGGCTCAAGTGATCCTCTTGCCTCAGCCTCCTGAGTAGCTGGGACTACAAGCTCCTGCCAAAATGCCCATCTAGGTTTTTTTTTTTTTTTTTTTTCTATTCTTTCTATTTTTA
>CAUYPK010005655.1:0-13302 GCA_963574355.1 Loris lydekkerianus | reverse complement strand
GACTTATTCATTCATAATTCATAGTTTAAAATACTTTATCAATTTTTCTGTAGTTTATATTTTACTATATATTTTATATATTTCAATAAAAACTAATGGTAGATATTAGAAGATGAATGAACAAATCCAGTTTTATTTGGTGTCAGTAAAATGGGGGAAGAATATCACAATAAGAATTTGGATATGTGTGGGAGGACTATTATATTTATTAATTAAAAAGCAGCAGATTGGTAATTATTAAACATTTTTTAATTAGATCAGCAAAGCTTATGAGTATCATTGTCTACTAATCGGCAGACTTAAAGCAGAGACCACAGATGAGGAGATAAAGAGATATAGGAGATTGTTTCTTAAAAGAGAGAAGAACCAGGGAAACGTTACAGCAGCAGAGGGTGAGAAAAAGAAGCCAGAAAACTAACACACAAGTGCATTCATTACAGATGGGATGATTGTTTGAAGGAAATATTTTGGTTTGTGTTTAGTTTGAAAACCAGGCTTATAGATGAAATACTTTTAATATTTTCCTATGGCTGAGTAAACTTAATCTTGTTTCAATAGCTGCTATTGTTATTTTTATGCATTTTAATAAATGTTTTAATTGCATTTGTGCCCTAAGAAAGTACAGAGGATACTTTTGGAAAAAGATAGACAGGATATGAAATTGTGGAAACAATTCTAGTAACATGTTTTTCTTGAAGAAAATTTCCACTAATGTGCTTTTAATAGGCACTCAATTTAAAGGACAATGGTAGTATGATTGGTCTAATACCATCTAATTGTTTCAGTAGAGGGATATGAAATCCATTTAGCAGCAAAAGTAGGGAGCAAGAGTGCTCTAGGAGAGAAATAATAATGGCAAAGATGGAGTTGCAAAGTTGAACGGGGTGTACTTGTTTGAGTAGGTGAAGACACTGTCAAAGCCCAAAGGGGATAAACTGGGATTCGCCCAGATTATGAATGGAGATGAGGGCAGAATTGTCTCAGGGTCTCTATCTTCTCATGTTGTTATCACAAGATATTGCCTAGTCTTCTTTTCCTTTTTCTTCTCCTTCTCTTTCTTACTCATCTAGTTCTTCTATAACTCTTTAAGCTCCTATGTTGCTCTGAACATCCCTGCTAGTCTTGGTGGTTTTTCTGTATGCACACTGCAGACTGCTAAGTCATAACATAAATGCATGAGAACTTTTGGCATGTTAGGCTGTAAGCTAAGTTCTAGAAGTATATATACAGAAAAGAAGCATTGTGTCTTTTCAGGGCAATTACAGTTGAAAGGGGAACATGTTGCTAAATGGATAATAGTGCAATACTTACATTTACATAAGAGCAAATGACTATAATAGATGCTCCATAGTTGACCACCTCCCTACATTGGCCTCCTCCTTTAGTTAAACTAATTTTCACAGACCAGACATGCACCATATATACTCATTGTACGCCTAGTAACTTATGTTGACCACCTTAGTATGTTAACCAGTTATGGTTTCTCAGATGGTCAACTCACAGAAATTCTACTATAATTAAAACAGAAACTAACATTTAGTTAGCAAATACTATGTACTCGCTATTAATATTAAGCAAATATATTGTTTCTTGTCTCATGCTCATATAAAGAGACATTTATACTATTAGCATCCTTACTAAAGAGTTAAAAACAAATAGCTTACATAGAAAAAATACCAAAACTGAACTCACCAAGTAATTGACAGCATGATATTTATCAAAGTGTAGTTACCCACAATATACATGCAAATGACCAGAGTTCTTAAAGTGCTGATTCCTGGGCTCCCAAACCATTATCTACTGAATTCACATTTCTGGTGAAGGATCTAAGAAACTTTTCTTTAACACCAATTTGCTGTCTTAAAAGGGAGGAATTTTCAAGTCGAAAGCATAAATTTTGTTAGAAAATTTAAACTATTTCCCAAGCCATGCAGGCATGAGTGTATGTGTGTACGTATGTACATACAAAGGAGATTTAAAACTACCTAAAAAGGTGATTGTGTGTATTATTTAATATAAATGGAGTGTTGTAAAAAAAATATATAGCTACTTTATGCTTCTAAAATATAATTAAAAACTATATGTAAGGAAACAATAGACTAAATTCAGGTACTACCCAAATGACTCTATACTCTCTTACTAAACAAGATACATTGCATATATCTTGCCTCAGTTATTAGGATGTATATTTGGCATTTCTATCTTTCTCCTTGATAACTTTTACAAAATGTCTCAGAATTATAAAAGTCATACAGGCCAACCCACAGCCAATATTGTATAGAATGAAGAAAAGCCAAGAGGATTCCCCCTAAGAGTTAGAAGAAGACAAGAATGCTCACTGTCCCCCTCCTATTCAGCATAGTCCTAGAAGTCCTGGCCTGGGAAATCAGGCAAGAGAATAATATTGAGGGTATCCAAATTGGGAAAAAGGAGGTTAAACTATTTCTCTTCCCTGATAATATGATCCTATATATAAAAACATCCAAAAATTCCACCAAGAGTCTCCTGAAATTGTAAATAAAAGGAGCAATGTCTCAGGATACAAAAACAGCATCCATATATCAGTAGCATTTATATATTCTATTGACAGTCAAGCTTATAGTCAAATGAAAGACTCAATATCACTAATAATAGCTATAAAGAAAACAAAATACCTGAGAATATACTTAATAAAGGAGGTAAAGATATCTACAAAAAGACCTGTGAAACTCTAAGGAAAGAAATCACAGAGGACACAAACGTATTGAAAAACATATTATGATCAGATGAATCAACATTATTAAAATGTCCATACTTCCCAAAGTGATTTACACATTCACTGTAGTCTCCATGAAGATGTCAAAGTCATACTCTACATATCCAGAAAAAATAATTCTATGCTTTGTTTGGAACCAGAAAAGAGCCTGAATAGTCAAAGAAATCTTAAATAAAAGGAACAAATCTGGAGGCATCACATTACCAAACTTCAAACTGTACTATGAGCTAAAACAGCATGATATTGGCACAAAAATAGAGAAATATATCAATGGAACAGAAATAAAATCATCTACCAACACCAACTACTACTAGACAACAGTGCACCCTAGGGAAAAGCGACCCTATTCAATAAATGATGCCATGAGAATTGCACAGCCACATGCAAAAGAATGAACCAGAACCCCTACTTCTTACAACACACAAAAATTAAAGACTTAGATATAAGACATAAAACTGTAAGAATTTTAGAGGGAAATGTAGTAAAAACTCTTCTAGATATTGGTCAAGGCAAAGAATTTATGAAAATGAGTCGAAAGGCAATCATGGCACCAACAAAAATTAATAAATGGAGTTTCATTAAATGAAAAAGCTTCTTACAGTTAAGAAAACAATCAACAGAGCAATAGACAACCTACAAAATGGGAGAAAATATTCACAAGCTACACATACAATGAAGGGCTCCTACCTGAATCCTACAAAGAAATTAAGAAATCAGCAACATAAAAACAAACAACTCCAGCACCTGTGGCTCAAAGGAGTAGGACGTCAGCCCTTTATGCCGGAGGTGGCAGGTTCAAACCCAGCCCTGGCCAAAAAATGCAAAACAAACAAACAAACAAACAAAAAACCCAAACAACTCCATTAAAAAATGGGCTAAAGATCAGAACAGATGCTTCTCAAAAGAAGAAAGACAAATGTCTAAGAAACATGAAAAAAATGGTTGATATCACTAATCCACAGAGAAATGCAAATTAAATCCCCAGTGATATATCACTTTACCCCAGTTAGAATGGATTTTAATAAAAGTTCATAAACATTAGATGTTGGTGTGGATGCAGAGAGAAAGGAAGGCTTATATGATGTTGGTGGGACTAAAAATTAAAACAAATTCTATGGAAAAGAACATGTAGGTTCCTCAGAACTAAAGGTTTGCTACCATTCAATTCAATTCCATGACAGGGTATTTACTCAAAGAAAAAGAAATCATTTTATTAAAAAGAAACCTGCATTTGAGTATTTATTGCAGCACAGTTCACAATGGCAAGGATGTGGAAACAACCCATGCTCCCATTAGTTCATGAGTGGATTAAGAAAATGTGGTATATGTACACCATGGAATACTACTGAGCCATCTCAGCCATATAAAAGGGAGTTGATACCTTTCACAACAAGCTGGATGGTGCTAGAGACCATTCTCCTTAAGTGAAGTATGGTAAAAATGGAAAATCAAATACCACAGGTACTCACCATTAAACTGGAACTAATGAAGGAGCACAACATTTCACAGAGGAAGGTAAAACTCAGTGGAAAACAACTAGGGAGAGGAATGTGAAGGTGAGAGCCATAAACCAAACTAAGAGGTACTATGAACACTATTTAGATGATGGGCACACCTATAGCCAGGACTCAATGAAGTAATAAGAAAATGATTCATTGATCCATGTAACCTAAAAGATATGAACCCCCCTAATATTCTGAAATTACAAAAGAAAGAAATCTTTAAGCAAAGCACTACAGTTTGAAAACAAAAAAGTTGAGAGTTTCCAGGTACATTCACACAGTAATTACCAATAGAGAGTAGGTATATTTTATTATTTCTATTGTACTGTTAAATATTGACCAACCTTAATATGGCAACCTTAATAATATTTTAAGGTAGAGGTTTTCTGGATAAATATGCTTATCATAATACAAGAAAACACATGTGAATAATAATAAGGTTACCCAAATCCCTCACTTACTTGGAAATTAAGAAACACAAAATTAAGAAATCAAATGGTGACCATAATTCTCTAGAAAGCAAAAAAGGAAGACATCACACTAAAATCGGTGAGGCATGGTAAAAACTATTCTAGGCAGAAGTTTTGTAGACATAAATACCTTTATTGTTAAAAAGCAAATAAGATAAGTAAAATATTCATCTAGTGAAAAAATAGAACCATGAAATAAACTTCAATGCATTGAAAAGTGTGTAACTAACATAAAAGCTAAAACAAAGTAAATATTTCACAAACAACAACATAAAATAGTAGGCAACTTTGAAAAGTACAATAAGACATATTAACCTCTTTAATATCCAGATAAGAAATAAACAGAACAAAAGATAATATTAGAGATAGTAAAGGAGAAATGGCCACAGATACCCATGAGAGGATAAAATCATCATAAGTAGAGATTGGAAACACTTTATGGCAATATTTGAAAAACTGAAGAATAGATGTTTCCCTTGCTAACCGACACAAGAAAAAGTAAAGAAACAAATGAAACGCTCCAGTTACCAGGGAAAAATTATTGACACTAGAATAAAATGTTTATAGCTAAGCTTTCTTTAAGCCTTAAAATCAGATCCTTCTAATATTGTTTAAATTATTTCAGGCAAATGAAAAATGTGGGAAAGCACACAGTAAATTTTACAAATCTAGGATGTTTTATTAAGAAAATCTTATAAAAAAGAAAAATATATAAACCAGTCTCACTTGAAACTGCAAACTTTTAACTAAAATATATACACATATATTCTAGGAATGTATCAAAAAATCAATTACTATGGTAGAGTAGTGTTTATTCCAGAAAACCAAGGGTATTTCAGTATCAAAAAAACCTATATAGTCCATTACATCAATAAAGTGAAAAATAAAAATAACTTGTGATTATTATCAATAGATGGTGAAAATATATTTTATGAAATTCAATAGCTATTTTCAAAATGAATATACATATGATACGACATTTTAATTATAACACAAATTATAATGTGTCGAAAATGGGAAAATGAACTACAATTAATATAATATTATAAATTCCAAAAAAGAACTAAGAAGTTTTTAAATGAATAATAAATAAGAGAGGTTTAATTTATGAGATAAATATCACAAAATAAAAATGTAAAACCACAATAATCAAATCAAGACAGTATTGGCTTAGGATTAGAGGTACAGAAAAGAGAATTCAGAAATAGATTTCAGGATATACAAATTTATTAAATGACAAGAGGCATTTCAACTCAGTGAGAATTTAGAGATTATTTTAAGGAATATTAACACAGCTAAAAATCTGGAGGATAAACTGATATCTGGAGAAAAAAATCTTGTAAAATATAAAAAACAAAAAATATAGGCAAAAATTTTTCAAGAATATATAAGGTATTACACATGAAATATAAAGATAAGAAAATTTTGGGGGGATAAAGACTGAAAGTTTAGAATATATATATGAGAAAAAAATACATTTAATCATATCTTCTTAAGGAAGTCATGCATGCACTCAGGATGTGTCAGGCATTAGTCTAAACAAAACTCTTTACTGTTATAAAACCTTTTTACAACTACATAAGGCAATTATTACAATGTTTGCTTTACAGACAAAGGACATTAATGGATAGGTCACACTATAGTCAGGAACTTCTATGCAGCAGTAAGAAGAAAAGAAAGAAACCATTAACAAAGTCAGTAGGCAGCAACTAGATTTGGGAGAGATTGCTCATGTCATAGAGAATGAAGACAGAGTTCTTACCTGTATAATGTAAAAGTTTGTACCAACTGTTGAACAAAATTGGTGAAGGAAACAAGTAACCAATGTGACACTGAGGACGTAAATGTGTACTATATGGTCCATATCACAAGGTCATGAATTGAATATCTGGTGATAGGGGATTTGGCAGTTAGAGTAACAATAAGGTATCAATTATACTTATCCAAGGTTAATAAGATGCATAACATCAATTGCTTTCACTAGTTGTTTTAAATATATGTTTTTTCCGGAGCAGACTATACTAGAAGTCAGACATCGTATTTATTTATCATTAATAAATTTATACATAGAAATATAGACAGAATAGTCATCATAAAATCATTAGGTAAATATACCTAGTGCATGTTTACATATATTTGAAAATAAGACCTGACAAACCAGTGTAGGTAGTAATTCTCTAACTCTGTATTACAGCTGTTCTTACTGAGCCTGTGACTCTGCCAGGTGCTACTCCAACCATCTCACAGGAAGGGACTTTTTCACTTGATCTTCCCACAAGTTTATGGTTCCCTTTTTTACCTATGATAAAACTGAAGTTGTTCAATGTCACAGCTCATAAGTAGCCTTAGGATTTGAACCGCATTCCCTCTGACCTCTAGATGCCAAATTATACTCCTTGCTGGGGTGTAAACTGCCTAAGTGTGAATATACTTCTTGTTTAAACACTATACACCTGTACACATCTAATTTTTTCCCTGTTATTAGTAAAGTTTTGGTCATATGTTGAATGTAAAAAAAATTTTACTTGAATAAAAAGAGTCATCACCATCTTTAAGATAGTCATTTCTATAGTTGATGGGTCTGAACTCTAAAGAGAGATTGTTCAAGGATATGTATTATTTGACATTCTGAAAACACATTGTCTTCTTATTGAAATTAGACAGTCAACAATAAAACTAGGTTTCATGTTCTTAGGAAGAATTTAAGATTCTATCAAGAAGATAAAAAGAACAAAACATGGCAATTTCTACTTTAGTAAAACCGCACTACTGTACTTAAGGTCACTAGCCTTGACAAAATAGTGAGTTTACCTAGGAAACAGTCATAATTTTTTTTCTAAATTGTACAGTACATTTAGTGTGCTGAAATAAACTATCTAGGGTGATTACAGAAATCTAGGAAAGTCTGAATTTCCAAATAAATAAGAAGGCAAAGGTAACATTTCTTAATTTGGGCTGAATCATGTGTTCGAGCAAAACTGTCCTTAGGTTAATAAAGAAAAAAAAGACACCAAGAAGACTAAAATGTGACCAGGGCAATAGCAAACAGAAGGAGGCCACATTAGAAGCTACCTATTCTGATAAAGAATGCCAGAGTGGCAAAACAGTCACCAAGCAATTATTTGAGAGGGACATGTTTATTAGCTGTTTTTAAAATGCAGATCCAGTAATAATTTCAAGCTGTCTCTAATAAAAGTTAAACTCAATAAAAATATATTATAATTTTCAAAATGCTATGTTTTAAATAAATGCGAAAGTCACAAAGAAGAGCCCCAGGCTAAGTGCAAAAGTTACAGCTGCAGAAATTAATTTACATGAAAGAGCCATCATGCCTCCTTTAAAAATGGCTTGCTACTGGAAAACACAACATGGCCCAAATATTTATAAAGGAATTGAAGAATTCAGGCAGGAGGCACTAACAGCTGCAGTCATTTATTTTTTAAACTCCTGATCATGTTATATAGCATGTCTGCTAGATACGGGGTAGGATAATAAAAGAAAAAAACAAAAGTTGATGAAAGAAACAGCCAGAAGGCCTTTAACACCTTTTCACAAACTTACTATTCAGATGTCCTTGAATTTTAAATCAGAATCATATTAATGGAAATTAATTTTATTTCATTAAATTTCCCAAATAAATATTTCCTTTGATATAGCCACATGATCTAAGAAGACCCCTATAAAGAGAATTTTAAAATTTTAATTAATTATAGGAAAGACTCTAATTTCACAGTACATTTGCAAAAATGCTATAATGTTAAACCGTGACTAGCTTAAGTCCTGGTCCTTTAATTCCATGTAAAACATATTAACTGAGAGCCTACCATGTTTGGGGGCTCTAATTGATTACATCAATAGAGCAAACTATAGTCTAACTCTCAAATTGTTCATTTTGTGTTCATTCTTTTACTTCAATAAATCATGACATTCTTTCAAAGGAATTGGCTTTTTTGCAAAGGTCCTAACAACTATTATTTATAGGAGAGGGCAGGAAGCTTTTCTTGGGAAGCCATATCAAATGAATGTTTTAGGATCAAGAGTTATAAATTTACATCTTAAGACTATTTTCATGAGCATTTTAAAAACAATTCAAGGTAGGAGGCAGGGTGACTGAGGGAGCTAGAGAGGGGAGAAGAGAGGAGGATGGGGGTCTTCCCACTTAAGGGGCACTACGTTTTAAAAACAATTCAACATAGTAGGCTGGGTGAATGAGGGAGCCAGGAGAGGTAGGCAGAGAGGGGATAGAGGTGTTCCCACTTAAGGAGTACTACATTGCGATTATGGCACACCTCTTAGGGGCAGGACACAATTATAAGAGGGACTTCACCTAACAAACGCAAACAGTGTAACCTAATTCTTTGTACCCTCAATTTCTTGAATTCTTATACTCATCTACTGCTAAATCTGATTCCACTTTTTTCCTAATTTTTCATGACTATTAAATGCTCCAGAGGTTATTGAGATGACATACATACAAATATAAACGTACATATATGAGGTATGACAATTAAGTTCACAAATTCATCCTAGAAGAAGTGCTACAGACCTCATGGCTGAATATTACTATGGTCATCTTCAATGCAGTGAAGCTAATGACCATCCCACTCTTCAAAGCAATTGTTTTTCCAGAGTGGCCATCAAAGCTGTCCTGTGTTACCCTTGATGACTTGAATGTCATCAAAAGTTTTTTTCTTTCAATATTTTCTTTATCTTAAGTTAAAGAAAAAAGTCATTAGGAGCCAGATCAGGTTAATAGGAAGGATGATCCAATGCAGTTTTTTGTTTGCTGGGTAAAAACTCCCTCACAGACAGTGCCATGTGAGCTGGTGCATTGTTATGATGCAAGAGCCATGAATTGTTGAAAAATTTAGGTCTTTTTTTGTCTAACATTTCAACACTTCCAAATAATAAACTTGGTTTGATTTGTCCAGTTGGTACAAATTTATAATGAACAATCCCCTCTGGTATCAAGAAAGGTTAACAAGATTGTTTTGACTCTTAATTTGGATTGATGGAACATTTTCAGTCGTGGAGAATTGGCTGAGTTCCATTGTGCACTTTGATGCTTTGTTTCAGGATCATATTGCTACACCCACATTTCATCACCAGTAATAATAAGGCCCAAAACATCAGCTTGCCTCTCCAAAAGGTCTTGGCAAACTTCAGCTCTCCTTTGCTTTTTTTCATTGTTAAGGTCCTTCAGTACCATCTTTGTACACATCTTTCTCATGCCAAGATTTTCCTATTTCTATATAAATGTTTACTTGGTCTGGTATGCTGCTTACAATCAGTCAATGACTTTTGACACACAATTTGATAAATTTTTGCAATGATTTCATCAGTCCTGCTTGTTACTGGGTGCCCTGATCTCTCTTCCTCAGTAATACTTTCTCTCCTCAGAAAAATTTTAATCCATCTGTAGATTGCTGTTTTCTTTATGGCATTATTCCTACAAACTTGGACTAAATTGTCCCTGATTTTACTTCTACTCTTGCCAAGTTTAACAAGAAATGTAATGTTTGTTTGTTGCTCTAATTCAAGCTCTGACATTCTCACAATGCCACACAGAACATGCAACAACAATAATGAACACCACTCAGCTAGACACCACCACACGATGGTACCAACAACATTATGCCATACTAAATTATGAAATCTTTTCTGCCAAAGTAAGCACATGGTGGCAAGTTCATAACCTTAACTATCAGGACTCATGCATACTACATATATTCTTACACGTTTTTCTATGCTGAAAAAGTTTCAATACTTATAAGTATTGAATATTTCCCTACTCTTAAATCCTGGATTTCATGTAATCTTCACTTGTTCTGAAATTTCAAATGAACTAATAGATATTCCAAGACCTCACATATATAAAAATAATTTTTTTTTTTACTCATGAAGAAAAACTTGCCTGAATATAGAGCTTTTTATTAAAAAAAAAAAAAACAAAAACTTCTCTGCTTACCCATGATTTTTATTATTTCTTCTTCTCTTCATAATTAAATTTCTTAAATACATGTGATTTACATCATCCTTTTCTGATTGTCCTAAATCTGCTTTGTTTTTCATCTTTATATAAAGCCATCTTGATGACCTCAAATAATCTGTCATCAGCAAAATTCCTTTCTTTTTGTTCAGATATCCCTCTGAATCTCCAATTTTGTATCTCCATCTTTTCATGTTCATCTGCACTGGATAACCCACTATGATCCAAAGTCAACTTGCATAATGCAGAACTCCTTACTTTTTAAAACAAATATTCTTTTCTCTACTAGTGATGTAAGCACCTTTCCATCACCCAACATTAAAACCTGAATTATTCAGTTTTCCTTTCCATCACAATAAACTTTTTATCAAGACCTGCCAATATTTCCCAAAACATCATTTGTGAGCTTTCATTCTTTCCTTTCCCAGTAACACACAGTTTGGCTATGATCACATCAGGCACAAAGTTTGAAGTAGTCGTGGAGCTAGTCTGGTAACTAGTTTCCCTCTCCCTAAGACTGACTCTTTTATACTAATCTTTATAAAATTTTCTCCAAGGTAATTTCTTTTGGAAAAACCTGTCATGGCTTCTTAATTCATACAAATGAATGCAGTCACAATTTCCTTAGCTGGTACAAAAAACTTCTCAGAATCTCAGTTTAACTTACCTTTCCAAGTGGGTCTTTCAATTCTTCTCTTTCCCCTGACTACTCTGCTCTATTCTTGTCATTTCAATATGTCTCAGAAACACCATATTTTAATTAATGTCTTAAACTATTTTTTCAGATCTACTAAAGTTCTAGATTCATTTGAACTGTACTGACTTTTAAGGCACAATTCAATTCCCACATTGCTTATTAGACTTCCTGACCATTTCATGACATGGTGAATGAAATCTGTATATGAACTCCAACATACTATATTTCTTTACTGATTATTCTACTTATTTTACATTTAAAATATAGAATAATTTGATTATAACATCATGTATATATTATGTATTAAAATATTCATAATACATACATTGTGCATTTACATTGTCAACATATAATTTAAACTCACAAACATTTTAAACTCTTTGATGAAAACACTTTATATCAAATTTCTACATAGCTGTCTTATTCATTAGAACAGAGCATTGTATATAGTTGATGCTCAATGTATGCCTGTTAATGAATTAAGGCTTTAAAATATTTAAATAGTGAAAATTATGGGCTAATAGAAAGTAGAGTTGATAAATATGAAAGAAAAAATATTCACTGAAACACATAAAGAACACAATTCTTTAAATTCTTATCAATAGGCTGGGGTAGTGGCTCATGCCTGGAATCCCAGCACTTTGGGAGACGAAGGTGGGTAGATCACCTGAGCTCAGAAGTTCAAGACCAGCCTGAGCAAGAGCAAGACCCAGACCCTGTCTCCACTAAAAGTAGAACAACTAGCTTGGTGTTGTGATGGGCACCCATAATACCAACTACTGGCAGAGGCTGAAGCAAGAGCACCACTCATACCCAGAAGTTTGAGGTTGCTGAGAGCTATGATGATACCACGGCCTCAACCCAGGGCAGCAGAGTGAGACTCTGTCTGAAAAAAAAAAAAAATAATAATAATAAATAAATAAATAAATTATTATCAATATAAATCCTAATCTTGTAAGAAGTAGTTCTCTTTTTTAATTTTTACATACACATATGTTAATTAGGTTTCCAATTTTTTTTGGCTTCACAAAATTAAAAAGACTTAAAATATAATAACGATAACAAGGTTTAAGATAAGAATTAGAAACAAAAACCTTGTAAAGAACAAATGAACATATATACATTCAGGCGGCTCTCGTGGAGGCAGCTAGCATGAGGCTGGGGAGCGCTGAGCCGCGTGTCGCGCCCTGCGCTGCCCAGACTAGCGAACAATACAGTCAAGATGGCTAAAGGTGACCCCAAGAGACCAAAGGGCAAGATGTCTGCCTATGCCTTCTTTGTGCAGACATGCAGAGAAGAACATAAGAAGAAAAACCCAGAGGTCCCTGTAAATTTTGCAGAATTTTCCAAGAAGTGCTCTGAAAGGTGGAAGGCGATGTCTGGGAAAGAGAAGTCTAAATTTGATGAAATGGCAAAGGCTGATAAAGTCCGCTATGATCCGGAAATGAAGGATCATGGACCAGCTAAAGGAGGAAAGAAGAAGGAGCCTAATGCCCCCAAGAGGCCACCGTCTGGATTTTTCCTCTTCTGTTGAGCATTCCGTCCCAAGATAAGTCTACAAATCCTGGTATCTCTATTGGAGATGTGGCAAAAAAGCTGGGTGAGATGTGGGATAACTTAAGTGACAGCGAAAAGCATCACTAAGGCCCCCAAGCTGAAGGAGAAGTATGAGAAGGATGCTGCTGACTATAAGTCTAAAGGAAAGTTTGATGGCGCAAAGGGTCCCACTAAAGTTGCCAGGAAAAAGGTGGAAGAGGAAGATGAAGAAGACGAGGAAGAAGAAGAAGAGGAGGAGGAGGAGGATGAATAAAAAACTGTTTATCTGTCTCCCTGTGAAGACCTTAGAGTAGGGGAGCGCTGTAAATGACACATCTCTTAATTGAGAAATG
>CAUYPK010005654.1:0-20598 GCA_963574355.1 Loris lydekkerianus | reverse complement strand
GAGGGCTGCAAATTCTTGCTTCAGTGTGTCTAAGTCTTTGGTGGTTTTGTCTTTAAATTCGTTAAATTCTTGAGACAGCTTTTGAATTTCTCCTCAAATTCCTAGTTCCATTTTGTTAATCTTGTTTGCCATCCAAATTCTAAATTCGATTTCTGACATCTCAGCCAGTTGTTTGTGAATGGGACCTTCAATTTCATCTGCCATATCTTTCCTTGGGTGTGGAGGGTTGATCTTTTCTGCTTATTCATGTTACCAGAGTTTTTCTGCTGATTCCGCCCCATGATTGTTTTACTCCCTTTGATTTCTTTCCTGGTGCTTTGTGTAGGACCTGTACAGTGCTGTGGCCTGAGAAACTGAGCCCCTTTTTGGTGTAGAGGGGCTAAGTGGTTTTGTCTTGTTTTCAGCTGGTTTCTGTTTGACCCTAGTGAAACAGTTACTCTGGGTTGAAGTCTCAGCTGTGGTGAAATACCAGCAATTAAGTCACCCCACCCACCACAAGCAACAAATGGAACAGAAAAATCAAACCTTCTTACAACAACACACCCAGGGCACCACCTGGATAGTCCCCAGGTGATTAGCTCAGTTCAAAAGGTCCAAATCAATTGTCTCAGTCAGCAGCTGTCTTGGTTGGGAGAGTTTAAGAGGTCTCTAGGAACTGGATCACAGGGGTCTGGTGATTGTTCTAATATGGCTTACTCCAGTGCTGCATGGAGTCAGGAGGAGGCACCCAGCAAGTAGGTCAGTCTGGGAAGGTTGCTGCCTTCTTCCCCACCTTGCAGCTCTGTCACACCCAGTTGCTGCTAGCCCCACAGGGCTGTGACCCAGTTAGTTTTCTGCAGTGAGCAGATATTTTAGAGGTTTGCAGCTGCCTATATCACAGGGTAGTCTGTGTCTGCTCGTCCAGGCCACTGCTGTCTGTCTTTGTCCAGCAGGGGGTGGTGAGGCCTGTCAACCTTGGGCACTTGATGGGGGCTCGAGGTGTTCACTCAGTTCCAGCCCCACTCTTAGTTTATGTTACTGGGTGAACAGATCAACACTGTGGGAGTTTATTTCTGACCCTGCTAGATTCCTCTGCAGAGGAGAGGCTGATTTGAGTTCCCAGAACCTGTGTCCCAGGCCCTGTCTTTACTCCTGCATTTATATTCACAGCACGATTAGTTGTCAGCTGTAGCCTCTTGGCCTCCTTTGTCTATAGGCTGGTGATCCCCTGAGGGCCAGGTGCATCTTAGGCTCAGTAAAGTGGTCCTCTGGATCAGCTCCACCCTGGGAGTTTCCTGGCTCTGTGGGTGCATTTTCTAGTCCCCGTGTTCCACCCAGGTCAGTACCACCTCAGGCAAACCCTTTACTCATGGGGCCTGTGTTTCAGTCCCAGGTCAGTTCCATGGTGGTTGTTGTCTGAGAAGATGCTTTGCCTCATCAGGTTGCCCAGGGAGACAGGAGGAGTGGCTATGGAATATCTGGGGGTGGGCCTTGTTATTGCTGAAGATGGCTGTTGCTCTATACCTCAGGGCACCACCGCTCCGTTGTGGTTCTCTCTTAGCCAACTGTCATCTCCTCACTCCTGTGCTGCAGAATCGCACTGGCCAGCTGCAGTCCAGGTCCTGTCTACACCTCTTGAGAGTTCACCCAAGAATCTGGACTCTTGGGGGGCAGGCCTACAGGCCACAGAGTGAGGGTGGAGGGGAGTTCTGGGAGCTCAGAGTTGTAACACCAATCTCGTTGAGAGCAAAGGAACAAATAAACAGATACAAAGGCTATCAGAAACAGAGGGAAACACATAGACAACACCCACAACAACAACAACATAAAAACAACTGCAATAAAAATAGTGATAATCGTATAATAATTAAAAGAAGGAAATGAAAGAGAAAAAAAGAGAGAGACAAAAATGGTGTTAGTAGAATGTTAAAAGAGAAGAAAGAAGAAATTGAAAGTAGAAAACATAGAAATAAAAAATATATCTATATAAAAAGTAATAAAAAAATTATCAAAATCTCCTCGAAGAAAATGGTGAGGAAAAAAACAGAACAAAACAGAACAAGAAAAAAAAAGGCACCAACTACAAAAATACTCTTGCGTGTAGAAATATACAACTATACACTATATACAACTATACGTCTGCTGTAGAGATGAACCTTCGTAGGAATATATTCATACTGCAATATATTTTCTGGACACTAGGTGGTGCTGTGAGTGGTTCCCAGGCTTATACCTGATTCACAGTTTATACTGTTACCATGGTAACTATGTTCCATGGCCAATCGCTATTTTGGAATTTCTGTAAATGTTTGTCACCTAAGAGTTGTGTAACTTCGGCTGTTCTTTTCCAGACAGCACTTGCGACTGACCTTCCCTCTTAGTGCAGGTGTCCACGCTTTTTAAATCTTTCAACTCTGTTCCCAGTTTCTCCTGTTAGCTGGCAGCTGCAATCAGCTATGTGTTGGGGGAGGTGCTGCTGGGTTTTCATGGTCGCTGGCGGGTTGCGGCTTCCATGGCGGTTCCCCTGGCCGAAGCCGGGTTTGCGGCTTTAGCGGCTGAAGCAGCTTCTTCAGAGTTTCCCTTTTGTGGCAGCACCCACCAGTTCGCCACGTAGCCTTAACCGCCAGCCCCTTCCAATACCTTGGGGAAAGGTGCCCGCCATTTTGGGTAGTTCAAAATGTCTGTTTCCCGGTTGGGATCCCTCCCCTCAATTGTCTAACATGTTGCTCAGCTCCCCATGGTTTTGACTGGCTCTCCTTTTGAATGCCTCCCTGAGTTTAGGAATATTTGTCAATTGTGTTTTGTCAGCATTTACAAGCTGCTGCCCTCCATGGGGGTGGGGCCTGCTGTCTGGCATGGCTGAGCAGGGAAGAATCTCTACAACAGAGTCTGTGGTTTTAAATTACCCCCTCATGAAAAGCAATCTGCCAGTTCGCTGAGCGTCTGCAGCTGTCCATCTACTCCAATAAACCACACACAGGGAAGGTCTACACCCTTTTTTGTCTCACCTGATGGCTTGGGAGAGGTGGGCTACACGTCTGTCTTGTCCGCCATCATGCTCCGCCTCTCGGTAATTTCCTTTATAATCTCATCTATGACCCATCTATCATTTAGCATAAGGTTATTTAACTTCCATGTTTTTGTATGAGTATGCAGAATCCTGTTGTTACTGAGTTCAAATTTTATACCATGGTAGTCCGAGAGGATGCAAGGAATAATTTCTATTCCTTTAAATTTACTGAAGTTAGACTTGTGACCTAAGGTGTGATTAATTTTGGATTATGTTCTGTGGGCTGATGAGAAGTATGTGTATTCAGTTTTGTTGGGATGAAATGTTCTGTAGATGTCTGTTAAATCTAAATGTAGAATGGTTAGGTTTAAATCTAAAATTTCTTTGCTTAGCTTCTTATTGGAGGATCTATTGGACACTGTCAATGGAGTGTTAAAATCTCCACCTATAATGGAGCTGGTGTAAATCAAGTTGCTCATGTCTGTTAGAGTTTCTCTTATAAATTGTGGTGCATTTTGGTTGGGTGCCTAAATATTAATAATTGAAATCTCATCATATTGAGAATTCCCCTTAACAAATATGAAGTGATCATTCTTATTCCTCCTTACTTTTGTTGGTTTAAATCCTATCGTATCTGCAAATAGACTTGCAACACCTTCTTTTTTCTGATTTTCATTTGTCTGAAATATGGATGACCATCCTTTCACCTTGAGTCTATATTTATTTTTTAAGGTAAGATGAGATTGTTGTATGTAGCAGATATCTGGCCTGAGTTTTTGTATCCAGTCAGCCAACCTGTGCCACTTTAGAGGACAATTTAAACCATTCACATTAATGCAGAATGTTGATAAGCCTGGTAAATTTTGGGTATCGAGTTTTTTGAAAGATCAGTGGACATTTTTAATCCTTTGGCCACTGTGGAAGTTGGAGTTTGATCAAAAGTTCCTAAGTGAGTTTACTTTTGTGGTAGAGGATTGGGCTGGTCATTATGGAGGATAGGTCTGAGAATATCCTGGAGAGCTGGTTTAGTTATGGCAAATTTCTTCAACATGTGAATGTCATTAATATATTTAATTTCTCCATCATAAATGAAACTCAGTTTAGCTGAATACAGAATCCTGGGTCGAAAGTTATTTTGTTTTAGGAGATTCAAAGTTGATCCCATCCTCTCTGGCTTGAAAAGTTTCAGCAGAGAGATCTGTAGTCATTCTAATATTCTTCCCTTTATAGGTTAATGTTTTCTTATGTGTGACAGCTTTCAGAATTTTCTCCTTCATATTAACTTCAGTGAAGTTAATTATGATGTACCTGGAGGATGTCTTATTTGGGTTGAGTCATTCTGGGGTTCTGAGACTGTCTGCTATCTGAAATGAGAATCTCTTTGCATCTCTGGAAAATTCTCTTTCATAATTTCATGGAGAAGAGCCTCTGTGCCTTGTGAAGCCACTTCATCGCTTTCAGGGATTCCAATGAGGCGGATATTAGCCTTCTTCGAATTATCCCTGAGCTCTCTGTGAGAATGATCCATTTTTGCTCTCCATGTCTCTGTCCCTTTGAGAGTTTGGAAGCATTCAAAAGTTTTGTCTTTAATGTCAGAAATTTTTTCTTTTGTTTGCTCCACTCTGTTACTGAGGGATTTGCCTTTACTTTTCAGATCTTTGAGGGCTGCAAATTTTTGCTTCAAGGTGTCAAAATCTTTGGTGATTTTGTCTTTAAATTCGTTGAATTCTTGAGACAACTTTTGAATTTGAATTTCTAATTGTCTAATTAGAATCTCTAATTCTAATTCTAATTTCTCATGGAATTTCTAATTCCAACTTTTCCTCCATTCTATTAATCTTGTTTGTAATCCAAATTCTGAATTTGATTTCTGACATCTCGGCAATCTGTTTATGAATGGAATCTTCAAGTACGTCTGCCATATCTTTCCTTCGGGGGTGGGGTATTGATCTACTCTGGTTATTCATGTTACCAGAGTTTTTCCACTGATTCTGCCCCATGATTATTTTACACTGTTTGACTAGATGAGGGGAGACGCACATGTGGGGTTCTGGGCTCCAGGAGTAGTGATTAACCAGCCCTTTTCCCCAAAGCTGGGTCTGGTGTCTGTACCTTTTCCCCTGGAGCTTTGCCAAGGACCCATACAGTGCTACTGCCTGAGAAACTGGGAACCTGCTTGTTGTGGTGGGGCTAAGTGGCTCTGTCTTGTTTTCAGCTGGTTTCTGTCTGACTCTAGTGAATCAGTTACTCTGGGTTAAAGTCTCAGCTTAGATAAATACCAGTAATTAAGTCACACCCTCCCACCCCCACAGGTAACAATTGGAAAAGGAAAATCAAACCTTCCTACAACCACACACCCAGGGTACCACTTGGATAGTCCTCGAGTGATTGGTTCAGTTCAAGAGGTCCAAATCAATTGTCTCAGTCAGCACCTGTCTCATGTCAGAGAGTTTAAAAGGTCTCTGGCAACTAGATCACATGGGTCTGCTGACAATTCAAATATGACTTGCTCTGGTGCTCCATGAAGTCAGGAGTACCTAACCAGAAAATAGACTAGTTTGGGAAGGTTGATGCCTCCTTCCCCACCTTGCACCTCTGTCACACCCAGTCACTGATAGCCCTGCAGGGCTGTGACCCAGTTGCCTCAAATGAGGAGATACTCCAAGGGTTTGCACCTGCCTGAATCACGGGGAGATCTATGTCTCCTCTGCCAGCCCACTGGTCTCTGTCACTATTCAGCAGGGGGAGGTGAGGCCTCACAATCGTGGGTGCTTAGTGGAGGCTGGGGCTGTTCACTCAGTTCCTGCTGCACCCCTGATTGATGTTACTGACAGAACAGAACAACTTTTCAGAATTTGTTTCTGTCCCAGCTAAATTCCCCTGCAGAAAAGAATCTGTTTCGAGTTCACTGAACCTGTGCCTCAGGCCCTGTCTGTGCTTCTGCCCGGTCTTGGCTGTAGTTTGTATTTGTAATGCAGTTAGCTGTCAGTTCTAGCCTCATGCCCTCCTTTGTCTTGGCTAATGATCCCCTGAGGGCTGGTACATCCCAGGCTCAGTAAAGCAGTCCTCTGGGTCAGCCCTGCCCTGCAAATCTGCTGGCTCTGTGTGTTTGTTTTCTAGTCCCCCGTGCTCCACCCAAGCTGGTACTACCTTAGGCAAACCCTTTACTCACGGGGCCTGCGTTCAGTCCCAGATGTGTTCCTCCCGTGGCTGCCACTGGAGAAGTTGCCAGGCCTCCTCTGGTTGCCCAGAGAGACAGGAGGTGTGACTCCAGAATATCCAAGGATGAGCCCTATTGTTGCCAAAAAACATCTGTTGCTCTGTGCCTTGGAGCACCATCGCTCCTGTGTGGTTCCCTCTCAGCCGACCATCCTCTCTTCATCACCATATCACAGAATCAGCAGCGACCAGCAGCAGTCCTTGCCCTATCCACACCTCTTGCTAAAATAAACAAGAATCTGGACTCCTGGGGGACAGGCTTCCAGACCTCAGAGTGAGAGTGGAGGGGAGTTCTGGGAGCTCAGAATTGCAGGTAGAGATTCTATACAGTTTTATGCCTGGCAGGAGAGCACTATGGCATCCTAGTAGGGGAAGTAGGTCCAGTTTTTAGAGGGTCTCTCCTGTGGGATGTAATGGGAGGACTTTTGAACTCTGCTCATTTGTTTATGTGGTACTCCGAACTGTTCTCATGGGGGAGGAGATTTCTATCCACTTTGCAATGGATTTTGTACCTTTTGTTTGTATCCTTGGGGTCGCAGCTTACCACAGCAGGGTTGATGTGCATTCTTCAACCTTCTCTCTTGGTGCAGCTCTAATCCACCAGGTTACTTGCTAAATTTCTGTCCTTTACTCTCCTTCTGGGCAGGAGCCTCTGTAAAAAACTGGCTTCAATCAGCCATCTTGTCTCCGCCCTCAACATTTTTTAATTTTGATAATGTCCAACTTACTTATTTTCCTTGGTTGCTTGGGTCTTTGGTGTCATATTTAAGAAATCACTGTCTGAACTTCTGCTTATGTTGGGTTTACTTTGTTATTTTTTCTAGTTTTTTAAGGTGGAGATTTAAGCCATTGATTTGGCATCTTTTTTTTTTAATGTAGGTATTTCCTATTAGTTTACCTTAATCCTGCTTCACTCAATTTCATAAGTTTTGGTATATTTTTATTTTTAGTAATCTCAAAATATTTTCTATTCTCATTTATCCTTTGCCTCATTGGCTATTTTGGACTGTTTTTTACATATGTTTTATGATCCCTGATTTCCTTCTATTATTAATTTCTAGTTTCATTCCATTGTCATCAGAGAACATACTTTGTATAATTTTAATCCCTTGAATTAATTAGACTTGTTTTATGAACTAACTCATCTATCCTAGAGAAAGTTCCATGTACATGGGAGAAGAATGTGTGTTTTTCTGTTACTAAGTGGAATGTTCAATAGCTAGCTTTTAGGTCTAGTTGGTTCATAGCTCTGTTCAAGACTTTTGTTTCCTTACTAACATTCTGTCTAGCTATTCTGTTTATCACTGAAATAAAATTATTAAAAATGGGTCTATTGAATTTTCTAACTGTACTTATTAAATTGCATATTTCTTCCTTAAATACTGTCAGTTCTGTCTTTACACATTTGTGGTTCTGTTAGATGCATATGTGTTTATAATTTTTACATTTTCTTAGTTGACTTTTTATTATCATAATGGTTTTTTTTGTCCCTAGTAACAATTTTTGCCTTCAATTCTATTTTTTGATATTAGTGTAATTACTCCAACTGTCTTTTTATTATCAAGTACATGGTATATATTTTTCCATTCTTCTACTTTAAGCCTTTTGTGCCTTTGAATTTGAAAAGTGTTTATTGTACACAGCATATAGTTAGATCATGTTTCTTTGTTCATTTGTCAATCCCTATGTTTTAACTGATGAATTTAATCTATTTGCAAATAATGTGATTATGGATAAAATAGGATTCATAGCTACCATTTTGCTACTTGTTTTATGTATTTTATGTCTATTTTATTCCTCAATTCCTCCCTTACTGCCTTCTTTTGTGTTAAATTGATATTTCCTGGTATACCATTTATTTCATTTATTATTTCTTTTCTTCATTTTTTGAGACATAGTCTCACTCTGTTCCCGTGGGTAGATTGCCCCATGAGGTCACAGCTCACAGCAACCTCAAACTCTTTTCTTTTCTTTTCTTTTTTTTTTTTTTTGCAGTTTTTGGCCAGGGCTGGGCCAAAACCCTCCACCTCTGGTATATGAGGCTGGTGCCCTATTCCTTTGAGCCATAGGCACCACCCATCCAACCTCAAACTCTTGGGCTCAAGTAATCCTATTGTCTCAGCCTCCCAAGTGGCTGGGACTACAAGCATGCATAAGAACGCCTGGTCATTTTTTAGAGATGGGGTCCCACTTTTACTTAGGTTGGTCTTGAACTCCTGAGCTCAAAGATCCTCTCACCTCAGCCTTCCAGAGTGCTGAGATTACAGGCCCAAAATGCTGTGCCCAGCCAGGTTATTTCTTTTATTATATATATTTAAGTTATTTTCCTAATGGTTGCCCAAGGGATTATCATTAACATCTCAATTTACAACAAATTAGTTTTGCCTAACACCAAGTTAACTTCAGTGGTATAAAAGGCTTCATCCCCCATGCTATTGTTGTCACAAATTATATCTTCATACATTGTGTGCCTACCAAGTTAGCTTTATAATTATTGGTTTTTATAGCTGCCATTTTTTTTTTGTTTTTAATTTTTTTGAGACAGAGTCTTGCTATGTTATCCTTGGTAGAGTGCTATGGTGTTACAGCTCACAGCAACATCAAACTCTTGGGCTTAAGCCATTCTCTTGCCTCAGCCTCCCAGGTAGGTGGGACTACAGGTGCCTGTCACAGTGCCTGGCTAGTTTTTTTGTTGTTGTTGCAGTTGTCATTTTTGTTTAGCAGGTGTGGGCTTGGATTTGATACTGCCTGCCTTGCTATATGTGGCCAGTGCCCTAACCACTGACCTACAAGTGCCAAGCCGTTTATAGCTGTCATTTGAATTAAATAGAAAAAAATGTATGATTTAATTTTCAAATACTATATTTGAGTATTTTCAGATGTCTTTTTGTCATTGATTTCTCATTCAATTCTCTTATACACGGAGGCCATGCTCTGCCTGATGTCAATACTCTATATTGGAACCTATTTTGTGTCAAAACCATCGTCTATCTTGGTGAATGTTCCATATTCACTTTCTAGCAATCTGTATTCCACCCTTGTTGAGTGCAGTGTTCTATAGATGTTATTTAGGTTCAGATTGTCAATAGTGTTTTTCAAATAGTACAATTTTGCTGATTATACTTTCTAATCAGTTGTGAGAGAGGAGCGTTAAATCTACAACTAGGATTTTAAATTTCTTTAAAATTTTTCAGTTTTATTGAGATTTTGCTTTATGTATTGGGAAGCTGGTAAGGATTTACAAATTTAAGATCAAGGTGTTGGCAGGTATGGTTCTCTCGAGGCCTCTCTCCCTGGATTGAAGATGCCATCTTCTCCCTAGGTTCTCGTGTGCCTTTTCCTCTGTGCATGTACATGTCAGCAGTCCTGTTGGATTGGGGTCTCACCCTGATGACCTCATTTAACCTTAATTACCTACCTCTTTAAAGGTCCCATCTTTATTTATTTATTTCATTTTTTTTTTTTTTTTACAGTTTTTGGCTGGGGCTGGGTTTGACCCCCCAACCTCTGGCATATGGGGCTGGTGCCCTACGCCTTTGAGCCACAGGCACGGTCCAAGGCCCCATCTTTAAATGCAGTCACATTGAGGGTTAGGGCTTCAAGCTTATGAATTTTTAGTGGACACAATTCCGCTGAATTGTTATTATTTATAACAATATTCTCTTGGTCTCCTGAGAAGCTGTGTTTGTTTCTACTAGGCATGTAAAATTTAAAAATAAAAAAGAAAGAAAAGCTCAAAATCAGCTTCCCACAGAAAACACCTGAATTGTGAGTGTCACTAGCCACTCATGCCTGCCTGAGTGACATTGTATACTAGATACCTCCTTGGATTTGCTTTCTAGCTCCTTTAAAAGCAGTGAAGTGATAATAAAACCAATTTTGGAACTCTTTTTTTTTTTTTTTTGGAAATGACCATCATAGTTATCATTTGACAATTAGGTTTGCAACTCATCCTAGAAGAAGTGCTTTAAAGGGTAGACTAGGTGCTGGCATCAGTGCACAGCTTCCCAAGAGGAGTACTTCAAAGGTGACCATAGTGATCTTTAGCATTGAGGTATGTAGTGCTTTTTCTAGGTTAAGTTCATGAACTTAATTGTCTGACCTCGTATGACATGGTATATGTGAGCTATAAGGACTAAAGGCCTGGCAAAGAAAATGAGAATATAAAGAGTTGTCCATGAGTCTGAACTATTTTTGGAGACAATCCTCTGTGAAAACGGGTTGACTCTGGGTATCCTGCACATCTTAGGAACAACTTCGTAAAGAAACCAGAGGAATATGGTTCAATTAGCACGCTGATAATTTAATGAAAATGCCCATGTGAAGTCTGCCACTTCAAAAGCACTTTTTGAAACTCATGGCTAGTATGAATTCTATTTTTCATTCTGTTTTATGAAATCATTTTGGCAAACTGAAGGAATCTTTTTTTTTTTTTTTTTAATGTTTCTAACTGGATTACTGTCTGTTATCTGGAAATCATAGTTTGTTTTGAAATTTATGTTTAAATATAAATTGTGTACTACCAACACAGATTAGTTTGAGTCTAGAATAAGAAGAGAATTGTCCTTATAGTCCAGTCTTATTACTCACTCCAGTGCCTCTCCTATCACATGGAATCACTAGTGCATCTTTAAAATGCTTTTTTTGTGTACAGAGGCTTTAACTGCTTGTTCTGTCCTTAGCTCCTGTTACCTACAGCACCTCTCATTCATTAGGGCACAGTTTTAATTTCCATGCAGCTTTTCTGTTCTTTCTTTTTCTTTTTCCTTTTCCTTTTCCTTTCCCTTTTCCCTTTTCTTTTCTTTCCTTTCCTTTTCTTTTCTTTTCTTTCTTTCTTTCTTTCCTTTTTTTTTTTTTTTTGAGACAGAGTCTCAAGCTATTCCCCTGGGCAGAGAACTGTGGCATCATAGCTCACAGCAACCTCAAACTCTTGGGTTTAAGTGATTCTCTTTCCTCAGCCTCCCAAGTAGCTGGGACTACAGATTCCCACCACAATGCCTGGCTATATTTTGGTTGTAGTTATCATTGTTATTTGGCAGGCCTGGGTTGAATTTGAACCTGCCAGCTCCGGTGTATATGGCTGGTGCCTGGCCACTGAGCTACAGGTGCCAAGCCTTCTGTTCTTTCTTAAAGGAAAACTGCTAAGGTTGATAGGTTCAAATTTAATTTTTCTTCCTAAGTATACATTTATGCTTGCGAGGATTTTCCTGCTTTCTCACATGCTTTTGATTTTACTGGTTGATGACTCAAGCCCCAAGAAATTATAATAATGTCAGTTCTCAGATCTGATGGTATAAATCAAGAACAGTATGCTACTTTTCTTTGTACTGAAAAGAAGGTATCAAGAACAGTGCCCGGGAATCAATTTAAGAACAATAGGCTGTTGAGTTAAATAAAGTATTGCCATCAATAAGAGGTATCTTCACAACGCTTGATGCTTTTCAGCAGATGTAATAATTAGATCATGTTCTCAGCCCACTCCTTCCATAGCTTATTGGGCAACCTTGTGTAAGTCACCTTAATGCCCCGAGCTTCCTCATTTGTGAAATGAACAGTTGGACTGAATGTTTCTCCAGATTTCAGACTTACATATTTTCTGGTTAATAAAATCATTCCATAGAACATTTAAAAATTAACCCTGCTTTGATGAATGAAAATGGAACCACAATGGTACTAAAACTCATGTGGGAGTGATCTCAGAAAGATGGCAGAACAGGAATTTTCAGCCCTTCCCCCAAAAGAAACATAAATTTTGACAACCCCTCATAGATGAAAGTACCTTTGTGAGAGCCCAGAGGTCCAACAGAGTGGTTCTAGCATCCAATTGGAGCAATAAATTTAAGCATAAATGTATCAAAGAGAGTAGAGTAACAGCATCAGTATCTCAGGAAGATATCTGCCCTCCTGTGTTCACTGAGGCATTATTTTCAATAGCCAAGATATGGAAACAACCTGTGTCTGTTAGATGAATGGATAAAGAAAATGAAGTGTGGCAAATCCTATAGCCAGGATCTAAAAGAAGTCAAGCTCATAAAAGCAGAGAATAGAATGGTGGTTACCAGGAAAAGGGGGGCAGCGAAATGGGAAGATGTTGTTCACAGGCTACCAAATTTCAGTTACAGGATGAAAAAGTTCTGTAGAGCTAATGTATAGCACACTCGCTGTATGTTACTAATATTGTATTGTAACTTAAAATTTGTCCAAAAAGTAAAGTGTTTTCACCACACACATTTGGTAATTATGTGAAGAGATAGGGATATATTAATTAGCCTGCTTGCACTAATCATTTAACAATATAAACATATGTCAAATATCAGGTTATACTCCTTAAATACACAGTGTACAATTTTATATGTCAAAAAACAAGCAAACTCAGGGTTATAGATTTCTTTTAAGAAAATGATTTGAAATCCCTTTTTAAAATTTTTTTTTTTTTTTTTTGAGACAGAGCCTCACTGTGTCACCCTCAGTAGAGTGCAGTGGTGTCACAGCTCACAGCAACCTCCAACTCTTGGGCTTAAGTGATTCTCTTGCCTCAGTATCCCAAGTAGCTGGGACTACAGGTGCCTACCACAATGCCCGGCTATTTGTTTCCTTTTTTTTTTTGCAGTTTTTGGCTGGGGCTGGGTTTGGGGCTGGCACCCTACCCCTTTGAGCCACAGGCACCGTCCCTGGCTATTTCTTTTTTCTTGTTGTTGTTGTAGTTGTTATTGTTGTTTGGCAGGCCCGGGCTGCTGAGCTACAGGCACCAAGCCAATTTGAATTCTTAGTTGTTGATTGACACTTACTCAACTTTATTGTTTTATTTCTTGGAAGCATTTATTATTTATTTATTTATTTATTTTTGAAGCAGAGTCTCACCTTGCAAGAGTGCTATGGTGTCACAGCTCACAGCAACCTCAAACTCTTGGGCTTAAGTGATTCTCTTGTGTCAGCCTTCCAAGTAGCTGGGACTACAGTTGCCTGCCACAACACCTGGCTATATTTTTGTTGTAGCTATCATTGTTGTTTTTAGCAGGCCCAGGCTGGGTTCAAACCTGCCAGCCCCAGGGTATGTCAGTACCCTAACCACTGAGCTATGGGCACTGAGCCTTTTCTTTTATTTTTTTGAGACAGAGTCTCAAGCTGTCACTCTGGGTAGAGCTGTCACAATTCACAGCAACCTCTAACTCTTGGGCTCAAGTGATCCTCTTGCCTCAGCTTTTCTATTTTTAGTAGAGATGGGGTTTTGCTTTTGCTCAGGCTGGTCTCGAACTCGTGAGCTCAAGCTCTTCACCTGCCTCAGCCTCCCAGAGTGCTGGGATTACAGCCACCGTGACTGACCAACACCTGGTTTTTAGGGACAGGGTCTCACTCTTGCTCAGGCTCATCTAGAACTCCTGAACTCAGACAATCCATGGGCCTTGGCCTCCTAGAGTCCTAGGATTACAGGCATGAGCCACTGCGCCTGGCCCTGCTTAATTGTTTTTTAAAACTTGAATAATCTAAAGAAAATTTTTAGAAGCTAAAATATTTTAGACTCTTGATGTTGACTTATATTATTTATTGTATATTACTTAAATATTTAAAAAAAATCATGAAATTAGACATGCTTTTAGGGTTATAGCTTCTACAAATTTAAAAAATTATAAATTAAACATAAAACTTAAAATTTTACTTACTTCACTAAACTGGATGATATCTTGCTAAAACAAAAATGGATGGCAAATTGCATTTGATCTTGACAGTTATAGGATGATTTCTTTAATTTGGGCATACCTAATTAATCATACTATGCCATGACTCAACTGTTTAATGGATTTTTTTATTTGTTCCATAAATGGGGAAGTTATTTAGACTTAATTAAGTGCAAGTCTAAAATCCATTTACTTAATCTACCTTTTAAGGGCACCAAATATGGATGCCAAGGTCATGGAGCAGAAATTATCCATTGGTTCATCAGTTATTTATATGACAACTCATATATGTGCCAGGCCCTCTTCTAGGCACTGGGGATTCAGGAGTGAATAGAAAAGAAAAAGACTTACCCTTATAAAGCATATATTAGGAGCTGTTAGAATGATTTTTTAGAACATATGCTTATATTAAATTTAGATGACTATGAAATGATAATGCAAACAGAAATGATCCTGCCAGCCCCCATGTATGTGGCCAGCCCTAACTGCTGAGCTGTAGGTGCCGAGCCCCAGCGTTTCTTTGGTAAGTCTATTCTTCTCAATTTTCAGCTGAGTTTTGGATGAGATTTCTCTAGCAAAGCCACACTCTAATTGTAAATTAGAGCTAATGTAATAAAAGAAGACATTTGTCAGGATTTCCAGGAAAAAGAACTTCATGATTTAGTTCGGTGGTGTTCAGATGTTAACTATTAAGGGGGCCAGTTAGAAGATGAAGCTGGAACTCAGATTCTTTTCTCTCAGAAAGATAGACTCTGGTTCCATTGTTGGAACCTGAAGGTAGCCCAAATCCTGCCTTTCTTGGGGATTTTTCAGTTACATTAGCCAAATACATTTTCTTTTTCTTTTTTCTTTTTTTTTTTTTGAGACAGAGCCTCAAGCTGTCGCCCTGGGTAGAGTGCCGTGGCATCACAGCTCACCGAAACCTCCAACTCCTGGAGGATTCTCCTGTCTCCACCTCCCAAGTAGGTGGGACTACAGGCACCCACCACAACGCCCAGCTATTTTTTTTTTTTGGTTGCAGCCATCATTGTTGTTTGGGGCCCAGGCTGGATTCAAACCCACCAGCTCAGGTGTATGTGGCTGGTGCCTTAGCCACTTGAGCCACAGGTGCCAAGCCTACATTTTCTTTACACTCCTTAAAGTTGAGTTTTCAGTTACTTTTGACCTAAAGAACCCTAAATACATCCATTTAGATTATTTTTAAAATTTTGGCTATTATAAATAGCACTACCTCGAATAGCCTCATTGTTAACTTTTTGGAATATCTTTAATTACTTCTTTAGAAGCAGAAGTCATGTTAATTTTTATGTATGATAGTTTGGTCCTGTTTTCTGTACCATGCCAGGCAGAACTAATTCAGGTACAAATTAATGTAGTTTGAAAGGCTTATTAACTAGAACAATTTTGTTTTCAAATCCAGGATTAAATCCACGATTATGCATTGTGCTTAGTTATCATGCTCCACAGTTTCCTTTCCCCTGGAATAGCTCCTCAGTCTCTCTAGATGGGGAAAATACCTGTAAGTTGCTCTGTAGAATGTCTCACAGTTGGGGCTGGGCACAGTGGTTTATGCCTGTAATCCCAGCACTCTGGAAGGCCGAGGTGGGCGAATTCCTTGAGCTCAGGAGTTCAAGACCAGCCTGAATAAGAGCAAGACTCCATCTCTAAAAATTAGGCAGACCTTGTGGTGGGCACCTGTAGTCCCAGCTATTTGGGAGGCTGAGGCAAGAGAATCGCTTAAGCCCAAGAGTTTGAGGTTGCTGTGAGCTGTGACACCATGGCACTCTGCCCAGGGCAACAAACTGAGACTCTGTCTCAAAAACAAAAAACAAGAATGTCTCCAAGTAGGGTTTGCCTGTTGTTTCCTGACAAGTAGATCCAGATTACGCATTTTCATAGGAAAATTACATAAGAATGTTGTTCCCTTCTCAGTGCTTCCTATCAGATGTCAGTTGCCCCATTGTTGGTGATGGCAATCATTTTCCCCTTTGAAATATGTGGGAAGATTCAATTGTGAAAGTTATTTCATTGTGAAAATAACTTGTTCTATATCAGTATATACTTCTGCTGGATTCTAATTCTTTTTTTTTTTTTTTTTTTTTTTTTTTTTGTGATAGAGTCTCACTATGTTGCCCTGGGTAGAGTGCTGTGGCATCACAGCTCACAGCAACCTCAAACTCTTGGTCTTGATCAATTCTTTTGTCTCATCCTCCCAAGTAGCTGGGACAACAGATGCCTGCCACAATGCATGGCTATTTTTTGTTGCAGTTGCCATTGTTGTTTTACCTGTCCTGGGCTGGGTTCGAACCCGCCAACTTCAGTGTATGGGGCTGGCGCCATAACCACTGTGCTATGTGTGCCAAAATTTTATTTTGGAATAATATAGGTATACAGAAAAGTTGAAAGGATTATACACAGAATTTCTGTACAACTCTTAACTGGCTTCCTCTAATGCAGCAGTTCTCAACCGTCTGGACTCCTTTGTAACAATGAAAATGCATCCTATATATCAGATATTTACATTACAATTCATAACAGTAGCAAAATTACAGTTATGAAGTAGCAATGAAAATTATTTATGATTGGGGGTCACCACAACATGAGGAACTGTATTAAAGAGTCGCAGCATTAGGAGGTATTAGGAAGGTTGAAAACCACTGCCCTAATTTTAACGTCTTACATGAACATTGTCAACCTGAGACATTAACTTTGGAATATTAACTAGAGATCTTGTTTGTCTTTTCACCAGTTTTCTCACTAACATACTTTGTCTGTTTTGTGTTCCAATCCAGAGCATTTAGTGAATATATATTTCCTTAGTTTCCTTTGATCTGTGATAAATTTTAACACTTTAGCAGGCCTGGGCTGGGTTGTACCCGCCAGCTTCACTGTGTGTTGCTGGCACCCTAACCACTGAGCACCAAGCCAGGTAAAGAGATTTTTGTTACAAGGCTTGAGTCCGGGCTACAAACATCCTCATTATCTGAATAGTGTTTATTTCACCTGTTAGGTGGAATTTGTCCCTCCTCTCTTACCCCCTCCTCCTTGCTTGATTTCCAGTGACTTTTACTTCCCTTTGTACACTTGTGTGCCAATTGGTTAGTTCCAGTTTATTGGAGAGTACATGTGGTATTTGTTTTTTCCTTCCTGAAATACTTTGCTTAGGATAAATGGTCTCCATTCCTTCCAAATTGCTGTAAAAGGCATTAATTCCTCCATTTTTATGGCTGAGTAGTACTCCATAGTATACATATATCAGATTTTATTAATCCACTCATGAATTGATGGGCACTTGGATTGTTCTCAGATCTTTGCAATTGTGATTTGCTGTAATGAACATTTGAGTGCAGATTTTTTTTTTATAAAATGACTTTTTTTTTTCCCCCTTTGGGTAGATAACCAGGAGTAAGCTGGAGGCATCACATTGCCAGACTTCAAACTACACTACAAGGCTATAGTAACTAAAATAGTATGGTGTCGGTACAAAAATAGAGACATAAGCCAATGGAACAGAATAGAGAACTGAGACATAAAACCATCTACCTACAGCCATAAAGTAGACAACATGTATACTAGGGCGGAAAGCCCTATTTAATAAATGGTGCTGGGAAAATTGGATAGCCACATGTAGAAGAATGAAACAGGACCCCTATCTTTAACCACTCACAAAAATTAATTCAAGAAGAATAAATTACTTGAATTTAAGGCACGAAACTATCAGGATTCTAGAAGAAAATGTATGAAAAACTCTTCTAGACATCAGACTAGGGACAAAGAATTTGTGACTAGGACCCCAATGGCAAACACAGAAACAAAAAAATAAATAAATGGGACTTGATTAAATTGAAAAGTTGCTACATAGCTAAGGAAATAACCAGCAGAGCATACAGACAATTTTTTTTTTTTAGCGACAAAGTCTCAACTCTATCACCTTGATAGGGTGCTGTGGTGTCACTGCTCACAGCAATTTCCAACTCCAGGGCTTAGGCAATTCTCTTGTCTCAGCCTCCCAAGTAGCTGGAATTATAGGCATCCGCCACAATGCCCGGCTATTTTTTTGTTGCAGTTTGGCCGGGGCTGGGTTCAAACATGCTACCCTTGGCATATGGGGCCAGTGCTCTACCCACTGAGTCACAGGTGCTGCCCATTCAGATAAATTTTGTCATTAGTGTGCAGATATATGGTTGAAATTTTAGGTTCTGAAGTAGAAGTTTGAAAACTTTTTCTTTAAATAGCCAGATACAAGTATTTTAGGACTTGCGAATCATACAATCTCTGTCACAACTACTTACCTCTGCTCTTGTAGTAGGAAAATAACCATGGAAACATGTAACAAAAAGCATTCCTTTAAATGTCATATTATTTATTTCACATGGAGCTAGGTTCTTATTTCTCTTTCCAATCAATTTTAGGACTTATTTCCCAAATTCTTGTTAATATAATTTTAAAGCTATTTTTTCTTCAAAAATGGGTTTTATGCCCCAACCAAACAACTTAAGGTGTATTTAACTTTGGGTTTTCTATTTTAAGAAAATGAATACAAACATAGGCAGACAAGAAAGCAGCCTTGACAGAGTGCTAGGTGCTTTTAATCTGTTTTACTCGATGCCCATCAGAGGACTATTACATTTTATTGGATGTGAAATGCAATGGATTAAAAGACATATTCTAGTTTGAGGGAAGTTAAAAATGCCACAACTGACAAAATACAACACCAGTAGGCACTTTTATTTCTGTTTCTTTCTTTCTTTTTTTTTTTTTTTCCTTACGATAAATTGAATCAGAAAAGATATTTGTCCAAGAGAACATAGTTGGTATTTGGCAGATTTAGTAATAAACCCAGATCTTTCTTTCTTTCTTTTCTTTTCCTTCCTTCCCTTCCCTTCCCTTTCTTGGCAGATTTAGTAATAAACCCAGATCCTTCCTTCCTTCCTTCCTTCCTTCCTTCCTTCCTTCCTTCCTTCCTTCCTTCCTTCCTTCCTTCCTTCCTTTTCTTCTTTTTTCTTTCATTTTTTTGCAGTTTTTGGCTGGGTGTGTGTTTGAACCCGCCACCTCCGACATATGGGGCTGGCACCCTACCCCTTTGAGCCACAGATGCCACCTCAGATGTTTCTTTATTAAACCTTTCCTATCACCTTCTTTCTTCCTTCATTTACCCACCTTCTTGGGAATCCTTACCTCAAAATACTAAGACTGAATTGGAGATTGCTCATCATCATGCCCTCTTTGTAATGTATCGATTACATATTTTACTATTAATTTTTCATAACATTAAAATTAGCTTTCTATAATAAATATAGGCTATTAGTGCAATTAGAACCTCATTAAATTTTTTTTTTTTTTTTTTGAGACAGTCTCACTACATCTTACTCTACTCACGGTAGAGTGCTGTGGCTCACAGCAACCTCCAACTTTGGGGCTTCAGCAATTCTCATGCCTCAGCCTCCCAACTATCTGGGACTATATGCGTCCGCCACAACACCTGGCTATTTTTTGGTTGCAGTTGTCATTGTTGTTTAGCAGGTCTAGGCAGGGCTCAAACCCACCTTGTTTGATGTATGTTGCCGGCACCTTACTCACTGAGCTATGGGTGCCAAGCATTATTACATGTTTTTGTAATTTTATTTTACCAAGAAGGTCTTTTTATGTGTTCTTCACACCAAAGTAATTTATTTTAACTTCTCACTTTCTAAGGAGACAAATTTGGCACAGAAATATATGTTTGGGGCAGTATTATGTATATGCTTTGAGATGTCTAATGAATAATATAGGAAGAATAATTGTCTATAGTTGAGTAACGTTATGAATGGACCTGAATAGTGTCACCTATTTAAATGTTGATTATGGCATTGATACTGCTAAAAATAATGAAAAAGTGAAGACATAATGCACACTTACTGAATATTTATTATATATAGTGTGTTTCAAGTATTTTTTTTTTGTGTGTGTGTGAGCTTACTTTTGCATTCTATTTGTTTGAATTAAAAAAGTGCAATAGTTTCTGTAATTTACTGCAGTACAGGGGTATTATTATTTTATTTTATTTTATTATTTTTTTTATTTGTTAAATCATAGCTGTGTACATTAGTGCAATTGCCTGTACCCATTCTAAGATGCACCATAGATGTGGCCCCACACATTACTCTTCCTCCACCAAAACCTCCCTCCTCCCTTCCCCTTCCTTGGCCCTTTCCCTATAGTTTTGTGCTATAGTTGGGTGAAGACTATAATTTAGCTTCATAGTAGGGCTGAGTACATTGGATACTTTTTCTTCCATTCCTGAGATACTTTGCTAAGAAGAATATGTTCCAGCTCCATCCATGTAAACATGAAAGAGGTAAAGTCTCCATCTTTCTTTAAAGCTGCATTGTATTCCATGGTATACATGAACCACAGTTTGCTAGTTCATTCGTGGGTTGATGGGCACTTGGGCTTCTTCCATGACTTAGCAATTATGAATTGGCCTGCAATAAACATTCTGGTACAGATGTCTTTGTTATATTATGAATTTTGGTCTTCTGGGTATAAACGGAGTAAAGAAATTATAGGATCGAATGGCAGGTCTATTTTTGGGTCTCTAAGTATTCTCCAAACATCCTTCCAGAAGGAACGTATTAGTGGGCATTCCCACCAGCAGTGTAGAAGTGTGCCCTTTCCTCCACATCCACACCAACATTTCTGGTTTTGGGATTTTGTTATGTGGGCTACTCTTAC
>CAUYPK010005653.1:0-13229 GCA_963574355.1 Loris lydekkerianus | reverse complement strand
AATTGGTCTGTTCAGGAGCTCTATTTCTTCCTGGCTAAGTCTAGGGAGAGGGTGTGATTCCAAATATTGATTCATTTCCTTCACATTGTCAAATTTCTGGGCATAGAGTTTCTGGTAGTATTCAGAGATGATCTCTTATATCTCTGTGGCATCAGTTGTTATTTCCCCTTTATCATTCCTGATTAAGGTTACTAGAGATTTTACTTTTCTATTTCTAGTTAGTCTGGCCAAAGGTTTATCTATTTTATTTATTTTTTCAAAAAACCAAGTCCTTTTTCCACTAATTTTCTGAATGATCCTTTTGTTTTCAATTTCATTAATCTCTGATTTAATTGGTGCAGTGGTTTTAAACACGCACCCTAAAGTTTGCCACAGAAGAATTAGCTCATTGTTCTGCTCCTAGAATGTCAAGGTCCCCCAAAGCCCAGTATGGATGGTTTTGTACGGGGAGGCTCCTTCTATTGCATTTCTCTGTTGCCTTTGCAAAGTACGCTGAGGGTTTGCCTCCTGGGTTTTCTTCCCTCCTGTCCTGTCCTAGCCCTCTACTCACTGAGTGTAAACCCAGCCCCTCGCCCAGCTCACCTCAGCCCCTGAGCTCCTGAAGCTGCCCAGCCCCAACACCTGCCCTTCCTGGACAGAATGCTGCTCACAGCTGGAAGAGGAGGAACGTGGCTGAATCAAATTTGTGTGCCCTGTTAATATATGATTGACTATATAAGGCAGTAGCTCTTCACTTCTCATGAAAGAGACCTGGTTTTTGTAAGTATATTTTTCATTTAAACTGAACCTTCCCATCTCCATGCAAGCTGTCTTCACAGAAAACTTTCACCAGTGAGTGGCACATCTCTCATCTCTGTTTTCTTCAACAAGGTATTCTTGGCTGGATTTTCATTTAACTTTTCCTGTTATGTCCTCTGCTGTATGGCCACATGAACCACAGAACTGCCTGCTGCCCCTACCCACTCCCACAGCCTGCTGGGCCAGCTTTTGAAGCACTGCCCTTTCTCTGACATTGAGTTTCCTCACCCGCCTGACTGGCACTCATGGTCCCTGCTTGTTCTTACCTTCCAGGCCAAGTCCACAAACTTGCTCCACTTCAACTGTGATCCTTGGGTGTCATTGTTGTCACCGTCAGCGTGTCCTGAGTTGAGGGCCTCCTGAGAGCCCTCTTTCCCTCCAGCATCCTCCACCTGGCAGCCAGGACTATCCTTCCTTTTAAAACACCGGTCATCTCATTTTAGTATCTGGCACCTTTGGCTCACAGAGGGATGAGGAGCTTGGTGATGTGAGAAGTCCTGGACAACAGGGGGAGATTGAGTTGTTGGAGAGACATCCTTCTGTCTTGAAGGCAGGCTGCCAGCAGCACATCCCTGCAGCCCACAGAGAGCTACCTGTGCAGGCCGAGACAGGAAGCCTGGAGCTGTGAGGGCAGCATCTCTGGGGGAGCTCCAGGGAAGAGAGTGCATAACAGAGGAGTAGAAACCAAAGCTACTTCAGCACACAGGGGCCTCCTGCGAGCCTCAGTGATGCTAGGGTGGTGAAAGATCTCCAAGCACAGAGAGGGGGTGTTTTCCAAACTTCTTGAGCACCCCACTCCCTGGTGAGTCTCAAAGGGCTTTCATGCTGTGGAGCAGCCTTGGGCAGTGCTGTGTGCAGAGAGAACGCCACGGTAGACAGGTCACTGTGCACCTGTGCACACCTCCTGTGGGGCCCAGGGGAGGGGAAACCACGCTGTCTCTGTGTGGCATCAGAAGCCTGAGTTAACCAGGGCAGGTGCCTCTAACCTGGGAAGACACAGCTCCACGCCCCTCACATATCTAGCCCTGCAGGGATGGTGTGTTTCTGAGTGCCCATGCCTGCTGACAGAGGCCTGGATGGTGCAGCAGTCTTTTGGAGGCAGCAGGAAGCGTATGAGGGGCTGAGAGGCCCATTCAGATGCTGAAATTACTCAAGGGTTGAATTGTGAGGTCCCTTCAGGGTAAGATTCTACAAACTTGGGGGTCAGGAGGCTGGGAATGTGACAAGTGTTAGGTGAGCAAGAATAAGAGATGAGTTTGTCCAAGTCTGACATGAACCTGCCAACTCGAATCTCTCTCCCTTCTGTAGCCAGCCCTCCCCACCAGGGAGGGAGGGCAGTGTGTGGTCCATATTATAGCAGGATTGACCCTAGGGTTAGGAAAGCCCAGAGGTGCATGCACACAGGCACATGCACACACATATGCACATAGACAAGGTGCATACATGTGCCTACATGGGATAGCTGCTTCTATACACAGGTGCCCACATGGGATATCTGCTTATATACACACATGACCACATGGGATATCTGCCTATATACACACATGCCCACAAGGCATATCTGCTTATATACACACGTGCCCATGGGATATCTGCCTATATACACACATGACCACATGGGTTATCTGTCTATATACACACTTGACCATGTGTGATATCTGTCTATATACACACGTGCCCATATGGAATATCTGCCTATATACACACATGCCCACATGGGATATCTGCCTATATACACACATGCCTACTTGTTATATCTGCCTATATACACACATGACCACATGGGTTATCTGCCTATATACACACATGCCCACTTGTTATATCTGCCTATATACACACATGACAATGTGTGATATCTTCCTATATATACACGTGCACACATGGGTTATCTGCCTATATACACACATGCCGACTTGTTATATCTGCCTATATACACACATGACCATGTGTGATATCTTCCTATATATACACATGCCCACATGGGATATCTGCCTATATACACACATGCCCCCAGGCTTAAACTGCCTATCTACACACGTGAACACTTGTGATATCTTCCTGTATACACACGTGCCCACTTGTTATATCTGCCTATATACACACATGACCATGTGTGATATCTTCCTATATACACACATGACCACGTGTGATATCTTCCTATATACACACGTGCCCACATGGGATATCTTCCTATATACACACGTGCCCACATGGGATATCTTCCTATATACACACATGCCCACATGGGATATCTGCCTATATACACACATGAACATATGGGATATCTGCCTATATACACACTTGCCCACATGGGATATCTGCCTATATACACACGTGCCCACATGGGATATCTGCCTACATACACACATGACCACATGGGATATCTGCCTATACACACATACAGATGTACTCTTGACTTCTTTCTTCTCTCCTTTCCTCCCTTCTTTTCTTTTAAAAAATGGAACTTTCCCCTTGCAATCCTGGTTCCCAAGAACCCCAAAGCTCCTAGCAGCTCTACATTTTGAATAGAATCTTTCTGTTCCCATAATCATACGTTCTATAAAAGTTTACAACTTTTTATAACATCAAAATTTGGTCCTGCAACTCATAAAAAAAAAATTGTCATATATTCAATTTTACCAGATAATAGAATCTCAAGGACAACTGAAACTTTCTGACAATATGAAATATTTTTATTTGGGGGTTACTATTTTATGCATTCCCATAAGACACCATGAGTTCCTGGAGTTCCCTCTCTTCTGAAGACCCATCTCCTGTGTCCTTCATAGAAATACGGGCAGCTGCATCGCCCCTGACCTGAGCTTCCAGCCCTGGGTCAGCTGAGTCTCCTTTAACACGGCAGGAAGTGGCTGCTTTGAGCAGCGCCAAGTCATCTGAGGTCTTCCTGATTGTTTAACATGGAGATGACTGCTTTTCCTGCTGTGGAACTTTGTCTTATGAGAATTGGGAACATTTAGGAAGATGCTCCCTTTCAAACGACACATGGTTAATTTTTTTAAAAAGTCAATGTAAAAAATGCACAAAGGAAGTGAGACTATGAGAAGCCCACCACTCAGAAGGGCACGATTACTTAGCAAGCAAAGAAACCTGGGGCCCGTAATTAGTGCTACCCAAGCACAAAGGACCCTAAAGGCTTCAGTACGGTCATGTCTCATTGGCTTAATTGGCCGCCAGAAATTAGCAAAAATCACTTCTGTAAAGAATGTTTAGCTGATGTGGACTTTGCCTCTTCCTAAGTGTAGACTACAGTATAGGAAATAGAGACGAGAGAGAGGCCTGTGGTCATTCTGTTTAGCTAGTGTTTTCTGGGCCCTTTCTGGGCTGTGTCCAGCTAGCAGCAGGAGCTGGTGCATGACACCTCTGTCCTCACCTGGAGCACCCCGACCTCCCAGCAGCATCAGGGTATGTGGTGCGTCCTTCAGCCTGGGGCTGCAAGCTTCCCTGGGCAGCTCAGACAACAGCCCCTGCTGGACTAGAGCTTGTCTGGGACCCTGCTCTGGCTGCTCCCAGATTGGCCCTTGCTGACCAAGACCTCACCTCTAAGGTCACACCACACCTTGTTCACTAGGTCACTCTGTGACCATGTGAGCTGTGATTCGACAAACTTGGAGCTTAGTTCTCTTGGCAATTTGTGCTACTGACCCTAAAAAGTCCTATCAGGGACCCCCTTTTGGGCCTGACCAGTCAAACCTGTCCCATCTCCCCTGGACATGCTGGCCACACTCAGCACACCAATGCTGCTTTCTCTGCCCTTCCCTGATCACCTAAACCAAGAACATCAGCCCGGTCTCCCTTGCGTTCCCACCACTCTGCGTTTCTGCTCAGAGCATTTACTTACCTGATGCTATACCTGAGTCTGACTGAGAGCTGGCTGCCACCCCACTAGTAGGCCAGTCCTGTGCAGAAGGGGAGTTGGCCCAGTCTGTGTGCCACTGTGTTCCTGGCACATCAGAGCAGACACTTGATAAAGTACTGTGAGTGAATGAACACATCGCCCCAGACAAGGCCTGCCCCTCTTGTTCCCAGCTGTCCTGAGCCGCAGTGCAGAGACCATTGACTTTGAAGGAAGACGGGCCCAAAAGAATTCACTTCAAATTAATAAAATAAAGACATACTTAAAGGACAGAAGTAAAAACACCAGAAGAATTTAAAAAGAAATGAACAAACAAAAATTGGATAATGAAGAGAAGTAGTAATAGAAAAAGGTCCTAGAATTGACCAAGGCCAAGTAAATACTTTTATCTCGTGTCCTATTTCAAAGGATTCTAGTAGGACATGCTGGGAAGTGGGAGAAGCTGTAGTTGTTGGCCCATGGGTAGGAGGCCAGACAGACAGCCCCACCCCGAAGCTGGCTGGTTACCTGCTGTCCCCCAGACCAGTTCCTATCTTCCGTTTCCCCCTCAGGGCAGAGTCAACTTCTCTACTTCAGGGAACCCATCCTGACCTGCTCTTTGCCATTTGAAGATCTGCTCTTCAAGCATTAGGGGTCAAACCGTGCGCCCCAAGAGGCCAGGGGCACATGCCATCTATCTTCGCATAATGCAGAACCAAAGCTCAGTGGACGTGGACAGCTATGCGCTGTTCCTGGAGTGAATCTGATGGCTGTGGATGTGCAGGAGGCAGGACAGAGGCAGGGAGGGTGTCCCGAGGATCATGCCTTCTGGCAAGCAGCTCAGAGCCTATGCCTCATTTCCTGAAGCACAACCCTCCTGAAGGGCAGGGCTGTGGTCTACTACAGTGTTCCCGAAATCTCTCCTGACCCCAGTGGCTCTGAGACCACGGAGATAGCCCCACGACAAGGCTGGGTAGGTCCGACTCAGAGCCACCAGGCCTGGGGGCCCACTGGTCAGCATGTGGACAGGCCCAGGGACCCCAGGGACCACTGGCTTCAGCTGTCTACACATGTGTGGCATGCAGCCGAGGCTGACCCAGAGTAAGGGTGCTGACGTTTCTCAAAGTCACCCTGGTGGGGAGAGTGCTGTGTCCTGGAAAATGTGAGGCTGAGGACCACGCCCTTGCTTTAGCCAATAACATTAGGTCATCCATTTATGCTAGAGTGCCTCATGCCTCTGAGTGTAACAATTTTCTTAAATACATTCTTGGATTTTTCTTTTCAATAAAAAATTTTGAAAGCTCCTGGTTATGAGCTGAATACCTCAGACATACAATACTGACTCCTGGGGCCCAAAATAATTCACTTCAAATTCATAAAATACAGAAATAGTTAAAGGATAGAAGTAAACATCAGAAGAATTAAAAAAAAGTCATACATAAAAATTATGTAATGGAGGGACATATTAATAGAAAAAGTACAGTGCTTCCAGGGGAGGGATAAATTGTCTCAATCAAGGATGATTTCTCATAGAATGAAAAAATTACAAAAGTTAACAGCACGATCAATTAGAAATAGAATTTAATATGTCCAAATAAGCAGGAGAAACACATGCACCCAAAACAGAACATGAAATATAAGTCAGATAATAGAAGGGACTGCACATATAAACTATGGAGACAAAAGTAAGCTCCAGAATGTGAGCAGGATGGATGTGACGTATAACCTCGAAACACTGCATCATAAAAGAACTAGAAGCAAATATAGGAGAAATGGGAGAAAATGCATACTTTTGGAGTGAAGAAGGCACACAAGCCATAACACAAAAGATTAGTACGTCAACTATGTATAAAAATGGAAAACACAAAACTTGAATAAAATTTAAACAGTGACTTAGTGTGATATACAGGATGGCCATAAAGTTTGTGTGCAATTTAAAATAGACAACGCTTTTAAATTGCACTTGAACTTTGTGGCCCCCCTGTATACTTGCATCACATATCAAATTCAAAGAGGATAGTTTCTTCATTCTATGTTTCATTATTATAAATCAGCGATTAAAAGATCAGTGACCCCATCACTGAACAGACATGGGAAAGAAACAGAAGTAGAAAATAATCACCTCTTATCCACAGGGCGAGGAAAATGCAGCCATGGGACAGCCAGGTATGCCTGCTTGGCAGACTGAGACCCCAGAAAGCAGGGCTCACACCATGGAGAGCGCAGGCACCACATGTACAGGGGCGACTGGCAGTAGCTCTCAGAATGAAAAGTACCAATACCAATTGCCCAGCAGGTGCCCACGTGGGGATGTTCCCTATTGCTGCCCACGTGCGTACCTAGGTTTGCACGTCTGTCATAGTAAGACCTTTACGCAACGACGGAGAGCAGAGTGGAATAAACAGACTCTGCATTTGGAAATCCTTGGCATAGTAAATGGAGAAAATTATGGCCCAGTGACCAGGCTGAGGAGATGGGTGGCCGCTCCCTTCACCACCCTGTGACCCCAGACGCAGGCTCCCACCTGCAGGGTACAGTGCAATTTGCACCCCGTGAGCCAGGGTTTTGTGTAACATTTATTTCCCCAGAGGGCCCTGAGGAGCCGCACCCCAGAGCTCCCACCCAGGAGCGGCCCCTCCCTGGGATCCGGGCTGGGCACTGACTCAGTCTCAGCAGCAGACGGTAACAGTGGTGCCGCCCAGACGCCTGCAAGAGCTGGGCGTCTTCTCCTTCTCCCCTCATGAGACACTCACCAGGGAGCCCTGAACCACATTTCTGGGGAGACCACACACGAGGTCAGGTGGCGAGGGCTGGAGAGGCCCCAGCCACCGAGGTCTCCAGATAGACAGCAAAAGGGCCTACTGGAGCCCGGCCCAACCTGGAGAGATGAGTTTTTGTTTTAGGTCACTAAGATTTGGGGATGGTCTGTTAAACAGCAAGAAATAACCTGAGCAGAGTCTAAAGGCCTGTTCAGCCTATTCTGAGGCCTGCTGTTGTGGCCTGGGGCAGGTTCCTTAACCCCCTGAAGTCCCCACTTTCCAGGCTGTGGCATAGAGCTCTGCCGTCAGAATGAATGCAAACAGCTGTTGCCCACACTCATGTGTGCGTAGTTCAGGAACAGTGACCTCAGATAAACCAGGCTCCTCTGGTACCAGGGGAACGTGTGGAGTGAGTGAACAACACTTTCCCTTCTCCTGGGGCCAGAAAAGCACCTCCTGCCGTGGGCTGGGGTCTGTAGCCCAGAGCCGACCCACACCCTCCCACCCCATCCTCCTCCTCCTCTCCTTCCTCCCCCCGCTGACAACCTCTGCAGCGATGGGCCCACCCACATGTGGGAGCATGACCGCCCAGGTTTTCTGTACAGACTTTTATTTTTTTTTATTTTTTTATTGTTAAATCATAGCTGTGTACATTAGTGCAATCGACTGTTTCTGTACAGACTTCTAAAAAACTTTATATATTTTTTAGGATGTGGTAAAATACATAGAACAAAATTTACTTTCTTGACCATTTTTAAGCGTACAGTTTGGAAGTATTACATACATGTTCACTGTTGCAAAACCATCTCCAGAGCCTGTCTCACACAACTGCTCTCTGGTCCCCATCAGACCACTCCCATGTCCTCCCGCAGCCCCGGCCAGCCCATGTTCCTCTTTCCTCTGTGGCGCTGCTCCTCTCGTGAGTGGAATCAGATGGCCTGTGCCTTTTTGTGACCGTCTTATTTCACTGATCATGGTGTATTTTAGGTTCACCCGTGTGGTACACGTATGAGAATTTCTCCCTTTAAAAAAGAAATGTCTTTCCTTAAAAAGGCCGGATCCCCCTGCGTTCCTACGCTGCGTCCTCCACATGCTGATGGGCTTTTGGGTTCCATCCACCTTCTGTGAAGACAGGGCGCAAATGTCCCTTTAAGACCGAATTGTCAGTTCTTTCAGACACATATTCAGAAGTAGAATTGCTAGCTTAGATGGCTCCCCACAGCTCCCCACAGGCTCACCAGCTCTTGCCACTTTCTGAGCTTTTTGATTGTGGGTGCAATAGCAGCCTCCTAATGGCTTTGAGGTGGTGTCTACTCTGGGGTTTGATTGCGTTTTCCTATTGATCACTGATGTCGCCTGTCTTTCCATATGTGGGCCATTTCTGTATCTTCTTGTAGAAATGTCTATTCATTCCTTTGACCATTAAAAAATTTTTTTTGTCCTAATTTTTTCCTGTTGTTCAGTTGCAGAAATTCTTTCTTTTTTTTTTTGAGACAGAGTCTCACTATGTCACCCTCGGTAGAGTGCTGTGGCATCACAGCTCACAGCAACCTCAAACTCTTGGGCTTAAGTGATTCTCTTTTTTTTTGCAGTTTCTGGCTGGGGCTGGGTTTGAACCCGCCACTTCAGGCATATGGGGCCAGTGCCCCTTTGAGCCACAGGCACCTTAAGTGATTCTCTTGCATCAGCCTCCCAAGTAGCTGGGACTACAGGTGCCTACCACAACGTCCGGCTGTTCTTTTGTCATAGTTTGCATTGTTATTTAGCAGGCCCAGCCTAGGTTAGAACCTGCCAGTGCCGGTGTGTATGGCTGGTACCCTAACCACTGAGCTATGGGCACCAAGCCAGGCATTCTTTATATATTCCAGATATTAATCCCTTATTAGATACACAATTTGCAAATTATTTTCTCCCATTCTGTGGGTTGCATTTTCACTCAGTTGTTAAGTCCCGTGATACACAGAAACATTTCAATTTTGATACAGTCCAATTTATGTATTTTTACTATTGTTACCTCTGTTTTCGGTGTTACATCATTGCCATATCCAATGTCATAAAGATTTCCTTCTAGGTTTTCTTCTAAGAGTTTTATGGCTTTATATGTTTAGGTCTCTGATCCATTTTGAATTAGTTGAATTAATTTTGTATAAACTAAATTCTAACTTCATTCTTTTGCGTGCAGCTATCCAGTTTCCTCAACACTATTTGTGGTGGAAAAAAAAACTGCCTTTTCTTCATTAAATGGTTTTGGCATCCTTGTCAAAAATCATTTTGACCATATGTTTGAGAGTTAGTTTTTGGGGGTCCCTTTTTTATTCTTTAAGTGTATATGCCTGGCTTGGTGCCTGTACCAACATGTTTTAATTACTGTAGCTATGTTTTGAAATCAGGATGTGAAAATCCTCCAACTTTGTTCTTTTTTTCTAGGGAATTGTTTTGGCTATTTGGGGCCTCTTAAGATTTTATATGAATTTTAGGATGCATTTTTCTATTACTGCAACAAACACCTTTGGGATTTTGATAGATTGCATTGCATCTGAGATCCTTTGGGTAGTATTAGCATGTTAACAATAGTAAGTCTTCCAATATTAAGTCTTCCAACAATATTAAGTCTTCCAATATGAGCGAGAGATTATCCTTTTAACTTTTTGTTCTTCAAATTCTTTTGTAAATGTTTTATACTTTTTGACATGCCTCTTTGTTCTCTTTGGTTTATTTCTAAGTGTTTCGTTCTTCTGGGTGTTACTGTAAATAGAATTGTTTAAGTTCCTTTTTGAATGGTTCATTGTTAGCATGCTCTTGGTGGGATTTTGCCCTACTGGGTGACAGTGATCTAGCTATGTCTCTAAGATCCTGGGACCCTTCCTCTGAGCAGCTGGAGAAGCCTTGGGCAGCCTTGGTTAGGGCCCAGAGCTCTCCAGGAGAAAGGATTCACACCAGGGAGGTTAATTGCACACAGTGCCCGTCTGATGACTGACACCACAGAGCTGGGCTCTGGCACCAGCTCCTCCCACCTGCCCAGTGTCTGAGCCTCCCAGGGAAGGGCACGACACTTAATCCACACTTGATGAGGCCTGTTGGCATTCAAAGTGAATTTGCATCTTACCAGTGACACTTGCATAATACAAACTCAATAAAATGACTGACACTCCTTAAATCCTAGCCAATCTCTTTCTGGCCTTAGCTTGAATAAATTGAATCGATAAATCGACATTTAAAAACAACAACAAAATTTTTTGCTGAAATGACAATGGGGCCCTTAAGAAAGAAATGCAGAGACCCCTCCCTGCCCAATGTAATGAGATTCAGGGACACAGAAACCCCCTCAGGAGGCCCCTGCTGGCTGTTCTGAAGGGCGAGGATTTTAAAGCCAGTGAAAGTGTTTGTGCCTCACCCTCCACTCCCAGGGCAGAGGCAGCCGTGGGGGCCACCCACTATTGTCAGAGCTGTCCTTTCTGCTCTCTAAACTCTGCAGCCCTAAAGGGAAGTCAGGCGCCTTATCTGCAGCCACACTTCTGGACCTGGGCCAGTGACCTCAGTCTGCTTGTGACCTTCCCCTGACTTCTCAATTCCTGGAATTGTTGGGAAAAATCCCCTGGGAAGTCTGAGGAAGGCTGGGTCTCCTTGGTGCTGTTCCGTGGCTTCTCCTTTGAGAAAGGGAGCAGCTGGCCTGGCAGTAGGGTTCTGTGCTCCTGGAACCCCCACCTTGGGGATGAGGGTCGAATCTGTCCTTCTCTGCTGGCCCCCTGGATCCAGAGTGTGGACCCAAGACCAGGCCCTGCAGACACGGAAGGTTCTCCTGTAGGTCCCCAGCCTTCCAAGGGGAAGGCTGTAGGTTAAGGAATTATCTGTCTCTTTAGAAATCCTCCCCCACATCCATTTCTCTATGTGAAACTCAGAAGTTAAGAAAAAGAAAGGGGGATTAAAAAGGACTATCCGGAGCCAATAGCTTTGTGCCTTTCTTCATGAGCTTGGCCCTGGGCAAGGACTTTGAGACAGTCTCACTGTGTTCCCCTGGGTAGAGTGCTTCCCCCGCATTCAACTGTCACCACCACCTTTGAGACAGATGATGCGCTAAGGCACCTGTGTCTGTGTGTCCCGGCCCCCACAGTGAGTGCTGTTCAGGAGGCCTGGTGCTCATGGAGACAGGGAGAGGAAACCAAGGAGCAGGGGTCCATCCAGGTTCTGCAGCTGCTAAGAGGAGCAATTCACTAGCCCCTCCAGGCCTCGGCCTCCCTGGGAAACAAGCGGGTGGTCCTGATGAGCGCCCCGAGGACTAAGTGGGAGGATTAGGTCATAGACTCAGCTGCAGGGCCCCAGCGGCTGGAATGTGTACTTTTGTGACTTCTGTACTAGGGTTATGTGGATCCACCTTCCAGGCAGAATAAATGCATCCTAAAGCTGACTTGTCTGAATATTTTTCTTGGGTGTGAGAGAAAAAGATAACCAGGAAATAAATAGTGCGTGATCCACACAACCAGTAAACACACAGCGAATCACTGTGCCGACAATATAATGACAAGGAAGGGCCGCATGACGTGATTTGCTGCTTGCCTGAGAGGGCAGTCGGTGCTTGGGCTGACGTCCCTGGGGACTCAGAGAAGGCCTGGAGAGTGGTTCCAAGAGCTGCAGGAGTCATCGGCCCTGCTCTGGCCCTGCTCTGGCCTGTGGTCAGATTATGTGTGGTGCTTGTGTGGCTGAATCTTTCCATTACCACAGAAACAAATGCCAACTGGTGGAAAAATATAATTGGGCTGTTCACTTGTGGAGAGAGGTGACTGACCCCTCAGTGGCACAGGCTGCAAAGTGGCTTTTGCGCCCCTTTTGAGATGCCATCTGGACCAAGGTGCAAGGGGAATCAGCACTCAAATGCGGCTGTGGTTGCCCAGGGTAGGCCTGTGCGGATCTCACCAGGCACCCTCGGCCAAGGGTGCTGCAGAGCCCCAGCAGGACACTGGCGCCCAGTGCCTCTGAGCTGCGTTTCCTGGGACCCTGTGTCCTAGGACGTGAAAAAATGTCTCTCAAGCAAACAAGCAGGAATATTCCCTGCTCCACGGAGTTCTGAAAATACTACTTTATTTACTTATATGTTTGCTTGCAGTGTAGCTTTGTGTGTGATGTGATGGAAAACACTATTTTAAAGTAAATTGTTTTTTGGAGATAGTCTTACTCTGTTCCCCTAGGTAGAATGCTGTGGCGTCAAAGTTCACAGCAACCTCAGACTCCTAGGTTTAAGACTCCTGGGTTCCAGACTCCTGCCTCAGCCTCCCAAGTAGCTGAGACTACAGGCCTCTGCATAACACCCAGCTAATTTTTTTATTTTTAGTAGAAATGGGGTCTTGCTCTTGCTCAGGTGGGTCTCAAACTCCTAAGCTCAAAGTATCCTTCTGCCTTGGCCTCCCAAGAGTGCTAGGATTGCAGGCAGGCATTGAGCACCAGGCCTAAAATAGGTTTCTTCATTTAGAAATTGTTGGTGCCTTTAATGTGCTAATACGTGTTTTAACTACCAAACTGGAGAGGGTGGTGAATATACAGCTACACTCAAGTTTGTTTGTTTGTTTATTTATTTTTTATTGTTAAATCATAGCTGTGTACATTAGTGCAATCACCTGTACCCATTCTAAGATGCACCGTAGATGTGGCCCCATCCATTACCCTCTCTCCACCAAAACCTCCCCCCTCCCTTCCCCTTCCTTGGCTCTTTCCCCATAGTCTTGTGGTATAGTTGGGTTATAGCCTTCATGTGAAAGCTATAATTTAGCTTCATAGTAGGGCTGAGTACATTGGATACTTTTTCTTCCATTCCTGAGATACTTTGC
>CAUYPK010005649.1:0-15552 GCA_963574355.1 Loris lydekkerianus | reverse complement strand
AAATATAACTAGTTTGTAATTGTCTTAATCAGCTATATTCCAAATGTTTACAATACAGAAATTTTTTTTTAATTTTTTTTTAAGCAGGAACTCAACTTTATTGCGTCAAGCAGCTGCTTATATAGAGCATGGGGAAGGGGCGGGGAAAGAAGGCGGGGGATGAGGTGTGTGACAGGGTTGGGCCGATGGCATGGTACCATGTTGGCTGTATCTAGGTAGAGGCAGTTTCAGGCCGGGCCTTGCTGAGTCATTGCTATGTGGAAGTAGCTCAATGGATCTACATCTAGTCAGGCTCAGGAAGTTGCACTAGGCCTCAGGCACATGGCAGGGCCCAAAAATTCCCTCTTTTGTTTTTTGTATGGCGGATAAACATAGCCCCTTTCTTAGGTTGCCTGCTCTTGCAGTTTCAGTCTTACCAAATGTCATTCTTTGATATTCAAATATATATTGATGTATTACTCTTGAAAATGCTGATCCAAGCTTCTGAGCAATTATTGTATAAAAGATATTGAACAATTTTAATTTTTCCCCTGTTGTTGAGGAAGTGGCAGGGATACAATATATAATGTTTATTCAGGTTCTTATTTTTATGTTTCATTTACAAGTTGAATACTATGTCCTTCGGTACTGAAATAAAATCTTTAATTAACTAAACAGTCTCCTTAGCAATATATGAAGTGCAAGCCAGTTTATTATAACATTAGTGCAAATCTAAATTTACATGGGCATTCAAGAACGACATCATGTTTTGAAAATAATTTCAAAAACTCACATCCCTAAAAAAAAAAAAACAATTAAATGTCACTGACTCTCATATTGATTTGATAGGATTCACTTCCCAACTAATGAGAAGTGTGATTTTGGTAGCATTGGTAATTAAGAACAAATGGCCAATGGTTATAATTTGGTGAGAAATCACAGAGCTAGTAGAAAATTATCAAGTAAATTCAAGCTCTTTTTATTCAAACTGAAGAACAGGTAAGTCATTTAAATGACAAAAAATTTTGTTTTTTATATATTGTTATGATACATAAAATGCATCAACTCTGATAAAAAATTTTTGTGTGATGTTGACATATGAAGGAACATCATTCTCGTCTCTTACATACATCTGTGTAGGGGCAGCGTCCTTCTCTGGAATTATTATGTGATGTTCTTTTGCTCCAGCAAGTAGCATTACCACAGGCTTCTGTCATTGGTTTCCTTGTTAACTTATTTTGTATTGCGAATCTCATGTCAGCTGTGAATCTAGGAACGTTTTTTCCCCTTAAGCACTATAAGCTTTATAAAATGAATTCTAATTCAGGCTGCTCAACCTACTTTGAATGCTTGCAATTTCAGACTTCAACAAATCCATAAATGCACTTCATTTGTTTACACTCATTTTATGAAAACAAATAAGCCCGTGGTCTTAAATTGTATTCTCAAATTTAGACAATTTATCATCAAACTTGTATTCCTACCCTCAGTGCAATAGGGTTGTATTTTTAAAAGGTTTCTTTTCTTTTTTTTTTTTTTTGTCAGATGATACCCAAACTAAAATACCTCCCTCTCTCCAGTTTTAACTGGCTATAGTGTCAGATTAAATCAAAGGTGTGATTTATCTGGGCTGTATCAATAATGCTTCTTTATTTCTTTAGCATGTTGAAAACTAAGCATTTTGGTAATTTGCTAATATGGCAGCATAAATCTGTTTGATTTTTTTTTTTTTTTTGCTTTGTTTTGTTTCTTAAACAAGGGCTACCTGAAATCTTAAGTTAAAATAAAACTTTACTGAGTTGAAGTAGAGAGAAGAATCAAATAAATAATATAATTTATTTTAATCATTATTCTCTTTGAGGAGCTTAGCTTGAGATCTTTTTTATTTTTTATTTTCCATTGACAGTATTAACTGTTGTTATTCCTGTCTTTTAATACATTAGGGCTTTTTTTTTTTTTCTTTACAAAATTTAATCACATTGTATGAATGCTTTTGTATCTTTTTCATTTAACAATATATTGTATTTCCCCCCTCAGTAAACATTTTTCCCATGACATAGTTTGTAATTGCTGGAAAATATTTTTTTAATTATGCATCAAACTTAGTTTTTCTTCTTCTTTTTTTTTTTTTTGAGATAGAATCTCTCCTTTTTCAAAGTCCAGTGGAGTCATAACAGCTCACAGCAACCTCGAATTCTGGGGTCTAAGGATCCTCCTGCCTCAGCCTCCCAAGTAGCTGGGACTCAGGCTTGCACCACTAATTTTTCCTTCCCTCTCTCTCCTGCCTTCCTTTCCTTTTTTTCTTTCTATTTTTAGCTGAGAGATGGGGTCTTGCTCATTAGAGACATAGTCTCACTCTTGCTCAGGCTGGTCTGGAACTCCTGAGCTCAAACATCCTACTGCTTAGGGCTCAGAGTCCTAGGATTCCAGCCCTGAGCCACCGCATCCAGCCTGAACATACATCTTAATACTATTTTTGTGTGTTTTGCATTTTAATACGGTTATGGCTCATAGTGTCCATTTTCTTTGTGACTTCCTGTTAACATCCTGGGCCTGTATTTTTTTGTTTGGGTGACACCAGTTCCTTTGTAAGAGATTATAAAGGAACGCAAATTTTCAAACCTGTTATGTTAGGAAGTCTTGGCTGGACGTTCAAACTCCCAATCTAAAAGGCGACTAGAGGTTTCTTCGGCCCTTAGCTTGGGATCTTTAATTCTATAAAACACAGCTAGCAATTGTGTTGTTAATTATCTTCATAGTCATTAGTCTGTTTCATATAATACTTAGTCAATAAGACACTTCAAGGCCTGTCTGGAAGGTTCATTAGAACATGTCCCTCCTAAGAGTAGATAATATAAAATCAGAAGCAATTTAGTAAGTGCAATTTTATCAGTTTTGTTAACTTATTTTATTTTATTGATATTAAACATTTTAAGGGTGATGTGAATGACTTGAATTTTGAAAGATTCTCAAAAATAGAAGTTGGGGCTTTAGTAATCATGAATAATATAAATAGTATTTGAAATTAAATGTAGACACATTATTGATTTACTATTATTTCTAGAGTTCAAATAACCTTATTTTTGTAGAGTTTGTATATTTTGTACAGAAATATAAGTGAGTGCAATTATGATTTAGCTCTCTTTTAATATCCTCCAGAAATACAAATTAACAACAAAGTAGTTAATAGTTAAAAAGGCATTTATTTGCACTCTCTTGTAGAAAAATCTGACTGGCATTCTTACATTCCCCTAAGAGAATGGGAGAGGACAGGCGCCTCCTCAGGGACAAGCTACACTGGGAGCTTCATGAGACAGCCTGGCGTGAGCATGGAAGGGCTTCAGGAGAAGGTCTGAAAGGGTCCAGCTGGAGGCAGAAAGGACCCCAGAAAAAAGTTCCACAAGGGCCTGGCTGGGGGCCTGAAAGGGCTTGGGAAGCCCTTTTAGGACAACATGTGCCACTGACTCATTGAGCAGGAAAGATTAGTTCTTGGATGTGAGATGAGAGGATTCAGCTTTGTTCCTCCCAGAGATGAGTAAGGCGCCAACTAATCTGCCCACAGTAAACCAAGGATTAACTGGTTGGCATTTAGTTCCAAAGTCCATGCTCCCCTTTCCTTTGTTTTCTGTAATCCTGTTTGTGATTGATAAATATCTTAAGAAGTAAAAGTAATAAAAATAGCCAAAGGGTTATCTGGTGGGCAATCCAGAATTTGGGCAGGAGAAACCACAAAGATGATGGATGTTGTTGTTGCAAATACCCATGAACTAATCAAGAGCCATGGTAAAAGCCACGCACATCCAGAGTTCCAGGTCTTCCCTGTCCGTCACACAAAGGACGTTAACCTCCCTGGCCCACTCTGTACATTCTACTCTGTTTTTATTGTCTTTTTTATTTTCCGCATTCCCTCGTCACCGCCCAGCATTGGGACACTCACGGGTCATGTGGGGCTGGCTCCCTACAAGGTCCCAAGGCTTTTTTTTTGGCTCAGAGCACTGAGACGTCTTAAAACCTGTGGAAAATTAAATACTATGGAGTTAATATCCTGCAAGGGCAAACATTTCTGCATTTAGGTTGGAAAAGCTGGTAGATGAATTCTTTCTTTTCTTCCTTCTCTGTCTCACCACGAGCTTTCTTGGGACCAGCAATTCTATAGCCTTTCAGAAGACAGACTCTGCCCTTGGTTCACGCAGAGGATGCTCAGTGCCTGCCTGGTTACTGGCTTCCTTCTCCAACTCACTACCTTCTGTTTGCTGCTTCCTGGGGAATGTACTCCTTGATAAAGTAATTGTGTCTAGTTTGATTTTTGATGCAGGTAAATTAAGTTTTCAGAGTTACTTTTCCATTCAAATAGTCTCTTCCTAGGAACAATATTGCCAAGGTAGGAGGTTCTACTTTCAAAAACTTACTATGTCGTTACATCTTCTAAGCCATGTGAATGTTATAGAGCCAGTATTTCAGAATCAATTACTGTTGAAAATTCAGATTTAGTTGTAAATAGGTCTGTTTCTAGATATTTAGAAGTCTGATGAGTATAAACTTTGGCATCATTTTAATGCTACACTTTTAATTATGCATTTGGAACAAAAATTTATCCGGCTGTGTCATATCAAACAGAAGAATTAAATACTTTTCAAATAATTATTACTTGAAGTCTTCAGAAAAGAACATTTTCTTGATAATAATATTTTTGAAATGACAGTAACATGGAACAATTTTAAAGAAGCGTCTCAGGATTCAGTTAGCAAGTACACTCAGCATTATGAAACATAATAATATTTAATCTTCAAAACTGCTGATACTTGGGCAAGTAAACTTTGAAAAATAATGTCAGCCATCCTTGGTAAATTTCATAATAAATCACTTGTATATGACATACTCAGCGTATGTTGAGCTGAGCAAACTGACAAGTACTCAAAATAAAAATTTCCAAATGTTTTAGGGTTATTTCCTTTAATTAACATAACAATTGGTATTTGATGTTTGTGTATGTCTAAAATCCAGCAGAAGTGAGTGCAAACTCATTTCATTTCAAAGAAACATTCTCCTGTCTCTCTGGATATCTGGAATTTAAATGCAAACCTCTGAGGTTAAACAGCTATGTTTCTGATTATAGAGTTTTACCATGTCATGAGTGCACACTCATTTAAAAAAAATAATCAATACAAAGCTCTCTCTTTGTTATCAAATAAGAAACAGTAAATTAATTTTGCTTTTGAATTACGTGGAATTGAATTATACAAGGAAATCTTGGCAATGTTCCTTCTTTTAATTAATGTTTTGTCAGATCATCAATCTTACTTTCTCCCTGTGTGTTAATACTCAATTTGTTTAGTATTTACTTAAGCCCACATCTCCTTCCTAGAGAAGAATTCTTATCTTGTTAGTTAAGATGTCTCTAAGCAGCGTAACAAAAGCAGTGGGGATAATTTCCCCCCATGCTTAACAAACAAATGAAGTGCCTTGTTTTCCACACTGAAATCCAGAGTGCTTTCTTAATGAATTAGGTTAGAAGCTTCTGAACAACCTTTACAGGTAACAACAATATGTCACACAATAAAATCAGTTTTTAAAAAATAATAATAATCTTGATATGATAAAATTGTGTTTAAGTCGGAGCTTATACCTTCGAGGCAAATATTGTTTTCCCTTCCGAAACACAGAGAGATAATTATTTCTCAATGTTGTTACAAAATTAAAAAAAAAAAAAAGAAAGGCAACATTTTTTACCCTCTGGTCACTAGCTTGGCCATTTCAGAAGCTTTATGCTGAAGGCATTAGAAGGTGCAATTACCCTGTGGATCAGTGGCTGCTAAGCTGCTATGCCATTGATTTTCTAAATCATGAAGCGAGGCCGGCCATAGCTGAAGTGGATCAAATGTCTCAGCGCTGCTTGAAGGTCTTTTTTCCCCATGTTTTCCTTGCACCTATGTGGAGAAGAGTCAATTAGGGAGAAAACATATTTGGTAATACTTAATCGACAACAAGAAGAGAAAAAAATGAGACAAATTTTCATATAAAATGGTATTATTTTTATAAAATTGCCTGGATAATTAGTAAAAGATATTGACAAAGACGTAGGCATGAGCTTGGCTGCAAATAAAATTGATTGAACTAAGTGGAAAAATATATTCTTGAGGTGTGTTATTCAATATTTTAGCTTTCCCATTAGTGGCAGAATATCACAAAAAATAGTTAAAAGCAAGGTCAAAGCTTACTTGTTTGAAGAAAAAAGTAATAAGACTGCACTTGTATAAAATGTAAGGCATTTGATCACAAGGAGCTGAGAGAGAAATTCCCGAACGTGGGGAAGCCTGAGCTGTGTTAGAAGAATTCTGAGCTCAGAGCCTGCACTCCCGTCAGCCCTGCTGCAAACACTTTAAAAGAAGTGACTATTGTTCTCACTGCGACTGAAGAAATAGGTGTTATGGCACCACTGTCTGAACAGAGGGGGAAGCTGAGGCACAGAGAGAACAAACCACTTGCTCTGGGGCCCAGAGGCTTCCCTGGGGTCCTGCTCTACGCTGAGACCTGGAGAGTCCGTTGTCTTCCTCCACTTCACAATCGCTTCGTGTAGTTCTGGGACGACCCTAAAGAAAGGTGTGAATGAAATCAAGCAGAGTGTGTCCTCCCGTCCACCAAAAAAAAAAGAAGAAAGGGTGAAGGAAAAAAAAAGATACTATTCTTAACATATACATTAACATATATTCACATTTATCTCATGAAAATAGTTTCTCAAGGGATATTTTTCTTAATAAACAAAGTTTGTTTGACAAAGTGCTTTGTAACATCCAGCAAACCACAGCTCACCATTTGTGGACTTTTGACAGAGCAACAGCATCAAGCTAAAGCCATCTCTCCTTAAGTGCAGAGTAAGGCAGCTTTTGATTACGTACTTGAAAGGTAGTGTCTCCTAGTGGAAAAGAGAGATCAGAAACAGACTACACGGGTTTTAGCCCTATAACCACATACTAATCGCATGGTATCTGCAAGTGACACAGCGATTTCCTGGGTCTCCTCACACACACCTCTGCTCCTTTAGGTGGGTTAAGAATAATCGCTTTTCTATAGGATCGCTGCAAATGTGACCATAAAGCTCTTAGTGTCTGATATAAAGTAAGCATTGCATAGTATTAGTAAGAAGTATTTTAGAATTATTTCATGTGAAATAATTAAATTAGAAACTCGGTGAAATCAATATTGTTTCCTAGAAAATATTCTTCTATCTTCAGACACTAGTTTGAGCCAACTTTCCTCTTTTACGTGATGGTCCCGTGGTCAGTCTTTGCCTTCGAATGCCTTGCCAGCCTTTTCCCCGCCTTCCTCCCAACCTACCTGGGATCTTTCCCTGGGCACCCCCCTCCTCCATTGCAGGCGTCCTTCCTAGGCCCTCAGTGCACCTCCTGGGATGAGTGATTTCCATCTGGCCTTTGCCTGCCAACCCCTTTGTACTGTCTGCTTCAGAGGGTGGCCTTTGTTAAACTCATAGATTACTACTTGCCTGAACACAGCTATTCCCTCTAAATGTGGAAGAGTTTCGGTTGTTTGCCTGTTTGTTTTGAGGCAGAGTCTCACTCTGTTGCCCAGGCTAGAGCATGGTGGCATCAGCCTAGCTCTCAGCAACATCAAAGTCCTGGGGTCATGATCCTCTTGCCTCAGCTGGAACTGCAAGCACCCGCCACCACACCTGGCTAGTTTTTTATTTTTATTTTTTTATTTTTAGTAGAGATGGGGGCTCATTCTTGCTCAGGCTGGGCTTAAACTCCTGAGCTCAAGGGATTCTCTTGCCTCATCCTCCCAGGGTGGTAGGGTTACAGGCTGAGCCACCACACCCAGCCAATAAAAAAGCAGAAGCTTTGTGATGGACTGTTTGCAGAGGAGGGTTTTGAAGGTTTATATCCAGACTCACCACTGTGAGCTGGAAACACTTCCCAGCAACTTCCCCTCCCCTACAGAAAAAAGGACAGCCACAGATACTTGCTTAACATTCTTAAGTAAACAGTAAAGATAATGCTGATGTTAAGCTTTATGTTCTATCTTTGAGAATTAGTAAGATATTTAGGTAATAATATTATAGGATGATTTCAATTCAAAATCATGAAATTAATAAAAGTTTAAGTAACAAAATATTATACGTATCTTAATTATATAGGGAAAAATGGCTATTTCTGGATAATAGCGTCATCAGGGATTTTAAATAACCAAAATTTACTAAGTTAATATCATACCTTCTGTTACCCCTTTCTCTTTTCTTTCTTTCTTTTTAGTTTGGAGAAGTCATAATTTTTATTATTCTCCACACATGAATGGAACTAAACTTTAATTGATGGATTGAATTTCTTAATATTTTCTTTCCCTTGTTAAAGATTTCTGGGAACATGTCTTTAATCTCAGAAGTGAGTGATCAGTGATTCACCTTCTGTTGTCTAATCAGTTTTAAGAAGTAGATTTGGCAATAGTTTCTAAAACATTGAAGTATACAAATAATAGAGCACAAGTAATAATAACACGTCTTTTCCTCTCTATATTTACTCACTAATTTCTGTTGTCTCATCTTACACATGATTGAGACACGACACACTTCCCCCTTACTGTCTGTTTTCTTCTTACAAATTCTGCGTGTGTTCTTCAGTTTCAACCAAATATCAACATGGCTGAAACAGATTTTCATGCCCATGTATCATGAGAAGGTAAAATAAATGTTCTTATGAAGGTAACATCACAACGGCGAATTTTCTCCTTTTTATAATTTAATATAAAATTGACCTTTCCTGAGAAAAATGAGAAAAAAAATCAATAAAACATGTCAGCATCTATCTGAATATTAGTATATAACACTTAAAGGTATGAATTTCATGCATTTTTAATTTAATATTGCCTTTTCCTTCCATTTTCATTTATTCTGTAAAATTCTGATGGATCACTTGCCCTCTAAGTGAGCCCTTCTAATGTCATGTTAATTTACTAAAGTCATTTTATATGACATCGTAGAGCAATTATAAAAAAGGCAAGGATTCGTGCGTCTACACTCCATTGTGCTTGGGAGTCTGAAGGTGTCTCCGTTTGTGCAGACTTTCCTATAGAGCACACAGAATAGTTCACTGAGATTCTTCACAAACATTTGTGCTATAGCTTAATAGCTCAGTGGCCTGTGCAGGAGAATCACGTGATGACTTAGTTGAGGCTCTTTTACTCTCTCTGCTGGAAAATCTACAGGGAAGAGAGTGTACTTTTATCAAAATGTGTGCCACAGGAGAAAACAATTAGCTTTACATTAAACTTGAGCCTTGAAAACAGACTGTATTATTGTAAAGTGGCAAAGAAACAAGGGGTAAAAAGTTTATTTTCCTACACATTTAATGAGTACTTTGTGATTATTTTTAAACATAATAACAAAAGTAAATTAACTGCCCTTACCTGATAACATATTCTATTATAAATGGTTTAAGCATTTTCAAATTTGTATCTCACTGGGGTAAGGATTATTATTCTGAAACTCTATGAAGAATACACTAGAGTTGAATCAATAAGTAAATATGCTTTAGATCGTTTGAAACAGGTTTCAAGAAATGTGGCAGATGAAGAAAGGAGGCTGAATGAATCCTGTAATGTTGCATTTTGGGAAGGTATTAATGTAAATTTGCAGTTTTAATATAGGTATAAGAGTGTATAATGCATACAGACAGGTAGGCAGACTTAGAAATATATATGTGTGTGCACACATACTTTGGTACACATTCATGTATTTCCAGGCTCTGTTCACTGATAAGTATGACAGGCAAGGATAATCCACTAGCAGCGAGTCCACTCAGTACATAGATGTTGGTTAATAAACACTATTCTCCTATAAAAAGAATATAGAGCTTTGGAGAAGTGGCTCATTCCAAGGCTAGAGCAGGGGAAATATACAATATCTTGGGGCATAATGGGTTAACGGAAAGCAAGAAAGTGCACGAAAAGGGATGGGAGAATAACAAGGGCACAGGATCCAATAGGAAAGAGCTCCCTGCTCAACAGCCAAAGTTGGAAAAATGTTACCAACAAAGTAACAAGAATACAAGAGTGTAATCCATAGAATGAAATATAAATGCACTCATCAATAATGATACAATTTCTCAAAAAGAGAAAGGAAAACACACTAGCTTTGCCTTCCAAAAAATCCCAGTTAGTAAATGTAGAAAAATTGAAAGCCATGGAAACAATCATCAGGACGCAGTAATCACCAAGGCTGCAGCCAAGACTCTCTGGTGGCTGCTAAAACTAATGGGTAAAGGTAAAATAAAATACGTACCTGGTCTTGGGTATCTCTCCTAAGATGTTTATTAGTCACACAAGGAAAAGGGTGACTTTACAGAGGAGTATCTGGCACATAGCATTGTAACCAAATGATCAAGCTTCAAATTACCAGGCGCAGGAAATATTAGCATAATTTACCTGCTGCTAAGATGCAGAAATAGAGGCACGTCTCTTAGAGGCAGTGTTGCCCAAAGTTTACATGACCATAACCTAATCATTATAAAAACATTAGGAAAAGCCAAATTAAAGGATAGTCTATAAAGAACCGATGACTACTTATCAAAAGTTTTAAGACCATGAAAGAGAAGAAGGAAAAAGTAAGAAACTGTCACAGATTGGAGAACTCACGGAACGGATCCTAGAACAACAATAGAAGGACGTTAATGGCACACTGGGAGAAATGCCAGGTTAGCTTTTGGTCTAGACAATAGAATTGTATGAATTAATCTGTTAGTTGGCATAATTATAGGCATACCTTGGAGATATTATGGGTTTGGTTCTAGACAACTATAATAAAGTAAATATTGCTATAAGGTGAGTCATAAAAATGTTTTTGTTTGTTTTCAGGGTGTTCATGAAAATACGTTTACATTACACTATTATGTGTGCAAAGCATTCTGTTTATAAAAAGACAATGTTCATACCTTAAACAAAAAAAATAATTTTTGCTAAAAATGCTAATGATCCTCCGAGTCTTCCATGAATTATTCTCTTTTCTGGTGGAGGTTCTTGCCTGAGCGCTGATGGCTGCTGACTGCACAGAGTGGTGTTTGTGGAAGGCTGGAGCGACTGTGGGTATTTAACAAAATTAGACAGAAAAAATTTGGCACCTTGATTGACTTGTCCTTTCATGAAACATCGCTCTGTGTCAGGGGATGGGCGGCTGGTTTCCTCTCAGTTGTCTATCCAGAACATGAAAACTCTCTCCACGTCAGCAGCAGGCTGTTTTCTTTCTTATCATTCATATGTTCCAGGGAATAGCACTTTTAATTTCCTTTGAGAAGTTTGACTTTTTTTTTGACAACTTGGCCCGCTGTGCAAAAGAGGCCTCGTTTGGCCAGTCTGACTTTTTACCTGCCTTCCTCACTAAGCTTCATAAGTCTAGCTTTTGATTTAAAGTGAGAGATGTAAGGCTTTTCTATAGGGGGTTACTAGTTGGCATTATTTCGATATTGTTGTGTCTTAGGGAAAAGGGAAGGAGAGGAAGAGAGATGGGGAATGGTCAGTTGCCAGAGCAGTCAGAACACATACAGCCTTTATCAATTTATGATTTAAGTCTGCACTTAGCCCCCAATTACTTAGAATAGTTTCAAAGATGACTGATCACAGACCACAGTAATAGTTATAACAGTTATTTAAATGTTTGAGACATTGCAGGAGTTACCAAAATTCATGAATTGAGCTCATGCTGTTGAAGAAATGGCACCGATAGACTTACCTGATGTGTGGCTGCCACAAACCTTCGATTTGTAAAAATGCAAAATCTGCAAGGTGCAGTAAAATGAGCTCTGCCAGCCCACCGTGATTTTGCCACTTGTTAACAGCAGGAGGTCGCCGATGTGAATATGGCAATTCTGTACGATTTGTCAAACTTTTCTGTAAGTGTAAAGTTAGTTCAAAGATTTAAAAGAGAGAGATTAAAAATGACGGAGGTTGATTTCAAGTTCAATGACTGTTTTTGAAAAACTTATAAATTGTGTTTTATAAATACCACAGTTGATTGCAACAGCCTAAAGGAACAATCTGAGACATCATTTTCTCAGAGATTATTTTTCACAGAGGCAAGAGTTTGATTTTGGGGTGTCACAGGCTAACTTTACGATAAAAGACAAACTGGATAGAACAATACAAAGTATTCTAAAAAATAGAATAGAGGGATTTTAAAAATTTTTATCACAGAGTAAGGGAAATTATCAATACTGTGTATCACATATAATCATATATTATTGGTAGATCTGAGGTTTAAACAGACCAAATAACATATTTGTGTTGTTACATAAAACAACTTTAAAACTTGCCCTTAAATACACAAATTTTAATTTTACTAGTTAAATGAATTTATTATAAATTGTAATTGAGATTTTCAAAATAAGCCTCAGGTGTCCTCGATAACTTTCTTGAAGGTAAAGAAATATGGTTTAGCCTTTATATGTCATTTTATTTCATGAGGCGTCCTTTTTAAACATTAAGTTATTTGTGTATTCCTATACAAATGTAAAATCTCTAAGACAGAAATCTTAAAGTACCTGTGGAGGCCACGAAAGGGATGTTGCCCTAGTCCTGTAAGACAGGAGAATTTCCCTCTGCCTTTTGCTTCTACTTTATCCCAACGACGTTGTTTTTCAATAGATTTCATTATGGAAAAATGAATGTGAAATATTTCAACTCCTTAACTGTAACATTCAATTACTGTCGTTCTGTCAGTATCCATTTTATGGATTAAAAAAGTCTTTTATCCATAATGATATGAAAAGTGGGTCAATATAATATTCAAATAAGATTAATGGATACATGATTCTAAAATACTCTGAAAACATAAATTGCTCTTCAGGTATCAAATAGTTTAACATATACTTTACTCCATGTAGAATTTTGTAACAGATACTACAATTTAGATAGAATGAGATAAATTTCTCTGAAGGTTAAGAGGTCTTATAGTTAAGATATTAAAGTTAGAGAGAACTAGATGAACAAAATAATGAAATGCTCACAAAATAATTCATGTTTACATTAGATTTTATGGTACTTAAGTAAACTCTGAAAATTGGTCAAGGGTGAGATTATAGACTCATTTTCAAGGGTTACAAAACATTCTTCTTTGCAGAACATTGTATACGGTTGGCATGGTGTGGTGCACATTGTATACAGTTGGCATGGTGTGGTGCACATTGTATACAGTTGGCATGGTGTGGCGCACGTTGTATACAGTTAGCATGGTGTGGCGCACGTTGTATACTGTTGGCATGGTGTGGCGCACATTGTATACAGTTGGCATGGTGTGGCGCACGTTGTATACAGTTGGCATGGTGTGGCACATTCTACATCAGTTTAATCAGAGTCTTCTATTGGAGGGGCTGGCAGGGTGCTACCACTCTCTCCCAACCCGGTTCAGCTGGCGTGGTTATGTGACATAGATTTCATGAGGAAATGTCCTCCTGTTCACAGCATGTGTCTTGTGGACATGAGGACAAAGAGCTTATCTAAGGAGGATGAAATAGAATAAAGGGAGAATTCGAGTCCTTAAAAGCCTCCTTCAGCTGCAATAGTTTGAGGAAAAACAGCTCTTTAAGTCAATGGAAAATGTTTTCACAATTTTTCCAACTGATTGTAATTCTACCTGACACATGTGCCCATGGGGCCATGAGGGATGGACCCTTCGGATGCATCTCTGCCTCACGGTCCCCGGCACAGAGCAGATGTGCATTCATATTGCTAAACCATTGCAAGGTAGGGTGCTGGCAAGGGAGAGATGATAGAACTCCATAGCACATGGGCAGAAGATGAACAGAAAAACCAGGTACGTGAAGGAGAACACTTTCATGTAGGGGACAGATTGAAAGAAACAGCTGGGCTCCTGTCTGTAATGTCAGCAACTCTGTAGGCAGAGGCAGGGGAATTTCATGAGCTCAGGAGTTTGAGGCGGCAGTGAGCTGTAATTGCAATACACACTCCAGCCTGGGCAACAAAGGGAGACAAACAAATAAATAAATAAACAAATAAAAAAGGAAGGAAGGGAGGGAGGGAAAGAAAGAAAGAGCAAAGGGAAGGAGGGAGGGTGAAGGAGAGAAAGAAGGGAAGAAAGAGAAAGAGAAGGAAGGAAGGAAGGAGGGAGGGAGGGAAGGAAAGAAGGAAGGAAGGAAGGAGGGAGGGAGGGAGGAAAGGAAAGAAGGAAGGAAGGAAGGAAGGAGGGAGGGAGGGAAGGAAAGAAGGAAGGAAGGAAGGAAGGAGAAAAAAAAGAAAAGAAAAGAAAAGGAAAAGAAAAGAAAAGAAAAGAAAAGAAAAGAAAAGAAAAGAAAAGAAAAGAAAAGAAAAGAAAAGAAAAGAAAAGAAAAGAAAAGAAAAGAAAAAAGAAAAGAAAAGAAAAAAAAAATCTTGTCAGCTAAAGTACTTAGAATCCTTTTCTGGGATTCCAGAACAGGACATCACTGTCCAATGGAACAGAATTTTACATTCTTTCATTCATTCACTCACAATATTTATAATATTTATTTGACACTATCTGATTAGCAACTTGCTGGAGCAGGAGTAAGCAGCCAACAGCCAGGAAGCCAAACTTGGCCTGATGTCCATGGCAGTAAATAATTGATTTTTTTTTCTTTATTTTTTATTGTTGGGGATTCATTGAGGGTACAATAAACCAGGTTACACTGATTCATTTTTTAGGTAAAGTCCCTCTTACAGTCGTGTCTTGCACCCAAAAGGTGTGGCACACACCAAAGCCCAAAGCCCAATCCCCTCCCTCCTTCCCTCTCTTTGCTCTTCCTTTCTGATTTCTTTTCTTTTTTTTTTTTTTTTTTAAGCAGGAACTCAACTTTATTGTGTCAAGCAGCCACTTATATAGAGCATGGGGAAGAGGCGGGGAAAGAAGGCGGGGGATGAGGTGCGTGACAGGGTTGGGCCAAGGGCATGGTACCACGTTGGCTGTATCTAGGTAGAGGCAGTTTCAGGCCGGGCCTTGCTAAGTCATTGCTACGCGGAAGTAGCTCAATGGATCTACTTCTAGTCAGGCTCTGGAAGTTGCACTAGGCCTCAGGCACATGGCAGGGCCCAACAATTCCCTCTTTTGTTTTTTGTATGGCAGATAAACATAGCCCCTGTCTTAGATTGCCTGCTTTTGCAGTTTCAGTCTTACCCGTCATGGGGATACAAACATCAATGGTTTGGTCCCTGTCTTAGGTTGACTGAATGCAGAGTGATCTTACCCATCTTTGGGTACTATGAATGTAATCCACCGTGCAGCCTCTCCATATCCTGTCGTAGGTTGTCCCCATTTTGGGAATCTTACCCGTCATTGGTGCTATGGAGGGCGGTGAAGAATAATAGTTAGATTCTTGGTTAATGAGCTGGTGATAGTGGACCTCGACCTGATATAACTGCCTCTAACCTTTTTTTAGGATACAGGGCCCAAAGGTGAAGGGTAAATAAGGTTAGCAGGGGAAGAAGGTAGGGTGAAAAACCATGTAGGCCCGTCCACAGGGGATTTTCTAGAATTTCTTTTCTTCTCTTTTCTAGATCTTCTTGGAGTGTTTTGATCTTGTTTTGCACGATCTCAGATCT